>JAQQZR010000003.1:13896786-13911750 GCA_030068235.1 Notoglanidium macrostoma | reverse complement strand
AGTATATGCCATACGTGTTGCTTCATAGTTTTGATGTATTCAGTAATGTTTTACAACGTAGAAAGCAAAAAAATAAATCAAGAAAAACCTATGAAAAAAAGTAGGGGTGTCCAAACTTTTGACTGGTAGTGTAGATAGACCAGTAAAGAACATGTTGGGTAAGTAGTCAGTTTAACAGACATGGTGGTAGAAACAGTCAGTCTGCTTGAAGATGCCTCGAACCTGGTTGATTTCCTCACACAGTCAGGGTCACGCTTTGAGCAAAGGTGCTGGTTAGCTATAAATCTGAATCTTCAAATGCAATTTTCTCCTTTTTTTTTTTTTTTTTCACTTTTAGGATTAACCAGATTTAAACAATATAAGTTTACTTCTGGTTAAGGCACATGCAAATGAGACATGTAATTCAGTCTGTAGTTTCAACTAATTGTACAAGATGTAGTTTTCCCAGTCCTCTGAACATTTACAAACCTTTTTTAAGACTGAAAATCTAAAAACATCATAAAACATTTCCTGAAGACAGCGCGTGGGGTGATTGGTGTGTAAATGGTCCAGTTTCTCTGCTCTGTAGGTGTACCGCTCCAGGCTAGACAGCGATGCCAGTCAATCCTCACAGAAGCCAAAAGTGAGTGCTGGACTTTCCCCCACCTACACCACTGCAACGCTCGGCCGCAACACTTCCTCCAGGGTAGAACACGCACGTTGTGTAAAGCTATAAAGTTATCACAAACTACTGTGGTTTAGCTCGAGTTGTAAATGACTGGATATTCACTTTCCCAGAGTCCCATCATGGTGGCCAACAGCACCGGCAGTCTCCCCCGCAACCTCGCAGCCACTTTACAGGACATTGAGATGAAGAGACAGCTGGCACTGCAACAGAAAGGTATTCGCACAGCTCCCATCACAGACAAAAGTAGCCGTGATGCCACTGTTTTACTACTTATGTTCTGTTTGGATCAAGATGATGCATTGCAGGAAGGAATACTGGAAATCTTTTTAGAGTATGAAACTTTGAGCTTGGATATAATGAACACAAAAAATTGGTTTTTAGAAATCGTATGTATATTACAGGAGTAACAAACAGAAATAAGAAGGTTTAAAACGGCCATTCTATGTATATATAAAATAAAAATTTGGACCTCCATTAATTTTCCATAAGCATTGTTTTCACCACAACTAATAGATTTTAGGAGTGTAGTGAGTATTTCCAAATACGTGTCACAGTTTTATTGTTTTAAAATCAGAAAAGAGATGGCTATGATCGACAGGGTTATTGTGCAGGTCTGGAAATGCTGTGAAATTTATAGGCGAAATATATAGAAATAAAAAAAAAACATTGTGAGAAAATGTTTTCCATTGTCCAGAATATTACATTTAGACATTTAGTACAGTTTCTTCTCTAAGGCTGCAAGCATTTATTTATTTCATATTCCAATTACGAAAACAAATATATTTCATTATGCAGCTTAGGAACCCAAAGGAAAGAAAACCAGATATAGAAATTCTGCAGAGTTAAATATGTTAAAAGTTAGGAATTTTTCCGAAGAAACCGGAATAATTCTTGGTCAATGGGAGATCCATATCTAGGAGGTAAACAATTAGGTTTAAATGAAACGTAATGAGAGTTAAACTGAATAAAGCGATCAACCTGATTGATTTGAGCATGAAATGTCCCAGTGCTTGTTACCCCTCCCCATCCCCTCCATACTTTCCTCTGAACTCCTCCTCCAGTTTTTTTTAAATAACCAGTGTGACGTTGTGTCTTTCACATTGTTCGTTCACCTCCGTTATCCCCCACTCTCACCCAGACTGCTTGCCATCATCGCCTGAGTTCTCCACCATGGACAGTCCCACAGGTAGATCGCATTGAGTCTGGAGTGGGTTTGGCCGTGTCCTTGTCATCTTCCTCTTCATCACCTCTTCATCCTTCACTTTCTCTTTAATTGATCCTGTACATCTTGACTTAAAATGGTGCATGATTCCATTTAGAAGTGTGCTTTCTGTATTTCTGTGCTTTTGTTCTCTCTGAGCATGGAGCCAGGTGGTTAAGATGTGTTTATTTTCTGTGACTGGAAGCAGCATCATTAAGATTGGCCAGATTTGCTTGGGCATTATTTATATTATTTTTTTGTTTTAAAGAGGTCCAGGTCGGTGTGCTGAACGTGTGAGGGCTACGGAGCTTGTCCATAGCGTGTCATCCTACATGGATACATGGGTTTCTTTGTTGATTTGGGCTTGGCATGGGATTTTCCGTGTGTGTCTGTGTGTGTCTGTGTGTGTCTGTGTGTGTCTGTTATAGCAGCGTCCAGCTGTTGGTCCAATTTTTATATTTAAATTACTGTAGAGTTCCTGTGAAGAAAGAATTTATGGTGATATACTGCAGTGCTAAATGTCAGTGTTTGTGTTTTTTTGTGTTTGCATTGGGGGTGTGACGGTATCTGATGGGAAACAAATCTGAACTGGTGTTATTGTTAAATTTGTTCCACTAAAAAGTGCAATGTGGAAAAGTGCAAAGTGTTTTTCTTTATTGCCATGATAAAATCAAGAAATGGCTCTATAATTTCATTTAAAAGCATTCCTATTAGTTACCACGGTGTTAGATGTCATCACATTTCAAAATGCAAAGCTGCAACAGATGCGGTCCTGAAAAATGACATTTACAAACAGTCAGTCTCGCACCTAATTTGTACATCTGTCCATTCTGGTTCCTCTCACATCCCTCTCTTCTTGTTCTCTCTCTCTCCAGGTCAGCAGGTGATCGAGGAGCAGCGGCGGCGTTTAGCCGAGCTGAAGCAGAAGGCTGCAGCCGAGGCACAGTGCCAGTGGGAGGCGCTGCATGGCTCCCACACGCAGCTCAGCAGCTCTCCAGCTCCTCCTCTGGTCCATCACTCCATCCTGCACCACACAGCACCCTCTGCTGGAGGGGACAACTACGACACACTCAGCCTGGAGAGCTCAGACAGCATTGACACCAGCGTCTCCACGAGCAACAACTCTGCCTGCTCGCCGGATAACATGTCCAGGTTCGACAGTTGCCTTCATGCATCTGTAACAGAGATCAGTGCAGCTTATGTCCCTCCTTTACGTCTAGTCTCTGTTCGCTTTCTGTGTGTTCTGAATATAGCTTGTTCATTCCTGCAGTTTATATGACTCTCTGTAGGCATTTGCAGGTATTGACACTGTTGCGTTTTATCGCCCCTACAAAGCAGGAATGAACCCCCCGAAAAATTTGATTTTAATTGTCTTTGGAATATTGTCTGTCCTCAGAAATGTATTTTGTGAACAGACTCCAAACTGCCAACAATACCCTAAATTACAAAGAAATTCTAGCATAAGATTTGACATCTTATGTAGATTTCTATACACATGTATAATATTACATCGTACAGCCTCAGGGTTTTAACAACATTCACAGTATTCTGTCACCAGCCAATGTCTGACATTACAATCCCCCAACATGCATTACAAAAACATCCACCACATTCAGCCAATCATATCTACAAAGCAGGCAACACTGTGAAGTGCATAAATGTATGTTCCCTGTTGTTCTGAGTGGAAAAGCACATGATCTCTATTTTTTACAATTTAAGTACAAACTAAAAAAAAAAAAGTCCAAAAACCTAAAAAGAAAAAAATGTGGATGTATATTGCAGCAAAGCAAACAACCCAAAGCATAAGGCAAAATCAACAGAAAAACAGTTTAAAAGGAATCCAAAAAAAGCACAAAGTTTTGCCACGACTCCCTTGAGGGAAGGAAAAAAGCTAAAAACTTTTTAATAATCTTCTCCCTTTTGTTTTTACTATTAATATCTTAGCATTTTATTATGTGCGATAATGACGAAACATCTGTGAAAGCAAACACTCTAATTGTCTTGTTGGTTAAATTTTTTCTTAATTTTATCCTAAGGGCATGCGAAATTTCGCACCGCTTGTACACAAGTGGTTAGCTTTATTAGTTCGCTCACTTTAACAGCACTTGGACCCCCTATATATCCTAAATATTTAGTTCCACCTTTTTAACTTTAGCCTGTGTTTTGATGCAGCAGTGTTAAATCTTCTTCTGTCTCATTCTGGGGTATCTCGGAAACACCCCCTGAAGTTCCCTGACGGAACCAATAGGTCAGTCGGTGATGGATGAAATATGAGCCTGCATTTCATTCAGCAGCATCTCGACACCCTTAGATCATGTGAGGATCTTATTTATTGACTTCAGCTCAACCTGCAACATGAACATTCCAGAGCCGCTGGACAAGAAACTGACTCGATCTGCCAAACTCCATCTGCCAATGGATCACAGACTTCCTGACAGACAGACAGCTTGGCAAATACATGTCAAGCACTATAACTCAGCACTGGCACACCCCAGGGACACATGCTCCCCTTCTTCTCTTTTCCCTATACTGCAGCATCTGCACCTATAATGAGCCGTCCATCAAGCTCCACACGCTTGCAGAAGACACCACTCTTACGGGCCTCAAATCCATATACACGTGTGAATCTGGTACAGTCACAATAACCTGGACCTGGACACCGAAAAAGACATGGGATGTGATTATCGATTTCAGAAAACAGCAACCCCATCATCTTCAGCAATTGAGTCATTCATCTAAGTATGTCATGTCATATAAACTTTAGCTGGAGGAAAATGCTACCTCCATCATCAAAAAGGCTCAGCGAAGGCTGAGCCAGCTGAAAAAAATGCAGTCTCCCCCCAGGCATTTCTGGTCCACAGCCATCACCAAGTCCATCCTGACCTCCTTCATAATGGTCTGCTTTAGTGCGGCTTCTGCTCAGGCCAGGGGCAAACTACAGCGCATCATCAAGCTCGCCCTCCAGCCCAGACCTGGGCAAGTCAAGAATGAAGAAAGATACAGTACATCATTGCAGACCCTTCCCCTTCCCATCCTGGAGCCTTAGGCTCTGTGAAGCACTTCAGATCAGTTCAAACACAAGCTTCTCACACGCAGTAATTCTCATTAACAGCTCTGAATAGCACTGCAGTGGAAATGCACTGGGCACTTTGGATATTAATTTCATAAACATGGATATGCACTTCCTTGACATACCTATGCGTACATTTAATTAGATTAGTGCATTTACTCGCGTACATTTTCAAACATGAGGCATTGTCACTGAATGATTCCAGTTGGTCAAAAAATGAAAAATTTTATAGGTTTTATTGGAGCGCCTATATCTGCAGTTAATCATTAAAATCTTTTTCAGCTAATCCAGAGAAGTTAGCAAAGGAATTAGAAAATCAGCTGTTAACTTTGACGTGTAAATTGAGATTAATGCATAGCAAACAGATAGCCATCATATTTATAGGTTGTTTTACAGTATAAATATTTTGGTGATGTTTAAAAAATGTATTTAGGCAACACCGGACTCATTTTGTGGTGACACGCTTCATATAAACTTTACATACATGTTGCTTCGGATCTAAATTTTACACACACATTTGCAATTACTCTGTGTGTATCCTTACGCACACATTTCTGTATAATTTTGCATTACCTGAATGCTGTATTTATTTGTTCCAGTATTTGCACAGTTATATTATTTATGCAATTTATATATATATTTTTTAACAATATTGTATTATTACTATATAGTATTATTACACAATTTCCACCACTGCAAATTCCCTGCACATGATGTACACGGCCAATAAAGTGATCCTGATTCTGATTTAATATGAATGTTTAATTCCTAAATGATAGCACTCCCAAAGTAAAGTAAGACTCTTAAAAATAATGTGTGCAATGAGATTAGTGCAATATTAAGATTTGATGCCATTTGTCATGTCCAGCTCTATTTGGCAGGCACGTTACATAGCAGAAGCTAATAATCTGTTTGAATTGAGTTCTGGAATGTGGCATGTGGACTAAAAGAAACCGCGTGCTACTGTGACACAGTGCAAGCGGGCTGGATGCGCTGAAAATCGAAGAGATGGAGAAGCTGCTGAAGGAGGCTCATCTGGAGAAGGCCAGACTCCTCGAGTCCAAGGTGAGTGCAAACCTGGAATCTGTGTAGGTGATTTAATGTGACATCATATTGTAGTGAAGGAGAATGCTACACGTTTTTCAATTCTCGCGGTTCTTTGTGTGCGTACCGCAGGAGCGAGAGAGCCAGGCACGTAAACAGCTGCTAGAGGAGGAGAGGAGGAGGAGGGAGGAGGCTGAGAAGAGGCTGCAGGAGGAGACGATGCACCGGCAGCAGCTGATCGAGAAAGAGGTGAAGATGAGAGCAAAGAACTTCTCTCAGGTGAGGCGGACGCTAAACAGGAGTACATCCGCTGCTAGAAGGGTGGTCAGTGTTCAGTGCTTATACAGAGACATGGCACCACAGACAATACACAGGGCAATGTGAAAAGTAGTGTGTAAATCGCAGAATTCCAGACAACACTATTTTGTCTCATTAAGGCAATGACTCGATATTTGACCGTACCGTTGTATCTGCTACGATCTGACACTGAATGATCGTTTAGATCTGGGGAAGGCTTAGTGTTCCTTCTCAAATGACGCTACACATTTGATCCCTTCAAAAATAAATGATATTTAATGATTCCTTTTCATTCATCACTGCCTTTTAAATCCAGGCATTGATCCACTTTATACAATTATTACACCCCTAGTAAATAACAACAAAACCACAGGAGCGCACGTAAAGGAAAATGTAAATTCATTGTGGTTGTAAAACCTTGTAATAAACCGCATATGTGGGTTTAGCAGCATTTAATCTGTATACATAGATAAACACCAGATTGTGTGAACATGTGCAACACATTTCTAATTAGTTTTAATAATATCCTGCATTGGAAGTGACCATGGTACTATATAGATATTACGTAATTGTTTCGGAGCGGCACCACACGAGAGCATGGACTCGAGAGCCCGATCTAATGAAAGTCTTGTGTAAGATTTGCACAGCATCTGTAAGCAGATACCTGTAACGCGGCCGTCAATATTGTGTCAGCGCTTCAGTGTGGCTCAGTGATGGGGATGCGCAGTTTCCCAGCAGCTTTTGTCAATATTTACTGAGTGTTACAAGTGATTTCTATTTCATAACTTTTATTGTGGTTGAGATATATGCAATACATCTGCAATATATATATATATATATATATATTTCAATTCAGCAAAATCTAAAAATATAAATAGTGAGAAATGTCCAGATTTGAGGCCGCCACGTACAGTATATGTACAACATATCTGTATATCCAGCAAACTGAGCCAGAGTGACGCTTGTGGAGATGTTTCACTGGTCCTCAGAAGGAAAACTCTCCAAGGTTAGGCTTAGTGTTAGGTGTAAGCATTACATTAAGTATTAGGTGCGTTAGTAATTGTCAACAGAAGGTCTTCGCATGGAGTGTGAGACAAGTGTGTGTGTGATATAAGTAAAAGGGGTCACTGTGACTCATATTGCGGGTCACAAATGTGGTTATGAGAGAGAAAAAGTTGTATTCACCGTCAGTGTGCTGATCACAAATAGGTACATCTTGCAATATTTTAAATCCAAGTTCTTGTAGCCTGCAGCAATTTGACCAAAATGAACTGGCTTGCCAGGATTTATCAAAACGTCCACTTGAAGGTCATCTGTAATGTGGAGCGTTTGGAATGTTTAGAAAACATAATAAACGTGATTATCATCATATTGATTAGGAAGTGATGTATTATACAGCCCTAATGGTGAGTTTGATGGTGAGGGTGCTGCTTATTCCTAAACCATGTAACAGGATATCAGGTAGTAGGCTGGAAATATTGAGTGTGCTGAAATTCTCTTTTAAACACTTGGATACTGGGCCAACATTTAACATTCATTTACAACAAACAGTAATATGTACATATTAGAAATATACACACATGAGAGATTACTATGAATTTTGATTTACTATGAATTATTTTGCTTCATTTACTTTTTCACGTCGTACGACTCTGATGTCTGTATCACGTCAGTGTCAACTGTATGTGCATTTCTGCTTATATCAGCCTGGTGTTTATATATAAATATTTTTTTTTGGCTATTTCTACCGTTCGTGTGCGTGTGCATCACAAGTATGGAGTCTGTAAGTGTACTTATTCCTTTGTCACACACTGTTCTTGTGCTACAAGAAAAAGTTGATTAAAAATGCCACAGGACAGGTTATGGAAATTGCATCTAACCAATGGTTTCACAGCGTTACGGCTACCATGACAGCGCTCGGTGTGAATGACTGATGGGGACTTTAAATCTCTGTTCTGGTGGGTAGTGAGGAGATTGACACCCTGGGGGGAGACGGCTTTGAGGATGTGGCGTTTGTAGTCAGCGTCCTTAGACATTTCAGTTTATGAACAAATAAGTCTTTGTGTCTCTTTGTAGTACAGGGACACTTGCTGAACTGTGCAATGCAAATAAACGATTTAATCTCTCCAAAGGGGGAAAAAAGGTTGATCACGTCATCACGATTAATTTGTTTTCAGGAATGAAGACCGTTCCATAAATCCAGAGCTGTCTGATGATGAAGCGATGTCGAGGATGTGTCTGTAGAATCGATCACACCGAGAAGTGTAAAAAAATAGATTTTCTTTCCTTTTTGGTTAAAGGCTCGGCCCATGACGCGCTACCTGCCCATCCGGAAAGAGGAGTTTGACCTGCGCTCTCATGTCGAGTCATCGGGTCACAACGTGGAGACCTGCTACCACATCATCCTCACGGAAAAGATGTGTAAGGGCTATCTGGTCAAGATGGGCGGCAAGATTAAATCGTGGAAGAAGCGCTGGTTCGTCTTCGATCGCCTTAAACGCACATTCTCCTACTATGCCGGTAGGTATTCAGCTCTGCGAGTGAGCCCTAAGCATGAAACCAGCCTGGATGATGAGAGCCTACAGTTCTTAACCGAATCCATTTTATTGGCTGAGTAAGATATCGCTTACAAGAAATTCAACTTGGCAGCAAAAGTAGAAGCAGAAGAGTTAAGGAAACAAATTAAGCCCAAAAAGTGAAATAAATGAATGAAGGATTTACAGTATTTTACAGCATTTAGATTTTTCGGTTGATTTTTGTATGAATTATAAGACATCTTTCTCAAGAGCCGAGTCCTGGCATAGTGCAGCTAGCGTGGGGGGATGCGGTAATTAGCGGCGGCTTTAGCTCGGGGAAGGCTGCTGTGGTTTCCGATAGCCTCGGGATAGCTCGAGGCATACAAATATCCAGCAGCTCGTCCGCGTTCTGTATGATGCTGATGAAATCGAGCGCAATGCTGTGGAAATTCTCTTTCACACTCAGCCGTCGTGCTCAGCAGGGATAGCGGTTTCTACCCCTAATGGTTACACAGGCAAAAAAGATGGCGCAAACTCAATAACAGGGCTGGATTGCTGCCTCCCAGATCGCTGCCTCTAAGGACAGGCTAGTTTTACCCCTTGTTTTTTTTTAATTTTTTTATTATTTTTTTTTTTTTATAAACTGTTCACATCCAAATGAACCATGCTAAATATTATCCTAAGTGGAATAATGCAGACAATGGGTTTTTTTTATAACAACAATTTATGCTCCGTTTCTCTAATGAAAATGAAAAATCATTAATAAAAAGTAAACACACAAATTGCTCTACAGAGATTTTGTGAAATAATGTTTTTAAATGTTTTCAACGAAATGTTTATAAAATGACTGGTCTTTGGAAATGCAAAAAAAAAAAAAAAACGTAATACAAAGTAAAAGGCAATTTCGGTCTGTGTCGCATGACCTTGCGCGCGCACACACACACACACACACACACACACACACACACACACACACACACACACACACACACACACGCGCGCGCGCACCTGATCCCCAAACGAGAATTTCCACAACCGTATAATAGCTCTCATACTGTTATTTTACTAATAATTGTAACAGTTTATTAAAAAAAACACTACATTTAATCTTCATCTTAAAATATGGAAAGCGAGTTATGGATCAGCAGGAGAATGTGAACAGAACATTGTTTAGAGTTGGAAGGTTTTTTTTTTTTTTTTCTTTTTTTTTTTTTTTTTTTTTTTTTCTCACATTATTTATTACTGGTTCACAGACAAGCATGAGACCAAACTGAAAGGAGTTATCTATTTCCAGGCCATTGAGGAAGTTTACTACGACCATTTACGCAGCGCCACAAAGGTAAATCATCCTATTAAGCAGTGCTTTTACAGATTCCCAGCTGATTCTCTTGCTTTGCAACAAAGCTCCACATGCATTTTCACACACTGCCACTGCGTCTGAGTTGTCACACTGCGATCCCTCGGTAATTGCTGCCTTTTTTTTTTATTTTTTTTTTTTTATTTTTTTTTTATTATTATTCCTTCTTTATTTCATTCCTTTCACTTACTTTTTTTCTATGCATTTATTTCTCACTTGTTGTTAGCGTCGTTTTTTTTTTTTTTTTTGTCCTCCACCATTTTTTTTTCTGACCATTCTTTCATTCTGCTGGCTGTTCCCACAGAAAGGATTTTTCAACCTGAACTTGACAAGCGTATGTATTTCAGAACACGTTCTGCATGCTACCAAGCCTCTTTTTGCTCACAGACAAAGCTGAACAGAATTATAAATTCTTTTGCCGAGATAAAGCCTTTTAATCCTCGTGGAGGTGAATTAGTCACAGAGTGAGCCTTGGAGTGATCCTGCTTATTCCAGCTTCCCCCGGCCACGACGTTTAATGGCTTTAGGGCAGGTCTGATTGCGTGGTGGCAAATAGGAAAAGAGGGAAATATTCGTGTTTTTTTTTTTTTTTTTTCTTTTTTCTGATCCATTTACCTCCAGCACATCTCTGAACTGCTGCCTTCTCAGTTTCACAGAGAGGTGTGTGTGCGCATTCATGTAATATATCATATATTATATGTATCATATAAATGATATTTTTGAATCATGGTTATTGTCTAATATTTTTATATCACCTAAGATTGCCTATTTTTAATTGTTTATGAATCACAAGCTAGCTAGCCAATTATGCACAATGTCAATCCTGATTTTTTTTTTTCAGTTTTTTTTAGCGAGCTTGCCGTCACCAGGAAGCATATATGCAGTGCTTCCTTCAAATTTGGCCAAAATAATGAGCCTTGGAAGGCAACTGTCTTATGCTGTCTTTAGAATTGGATTGCCATTATTTCAGGAGAAAAGCCTAGAAACACTGCCCAAAAATCTCTGCCCAGACAGTTCAGGCTCCTGAATGGCAGGCAGTAAAATTTAAGGAGAACATTTTAAGCGTGTGCAGTAGCAATGTTTTACGTCTTTAATATGTAAAAACTGAACCGTTATGCGACATGCCGTTTCATTCTTCACATATTCAGTATGTACTATACTGTTACTGTGAACACTATTCACTATTTTTTTTCTCCTTTTATTTTACTGCTTTATCAAGGACAGGATGGTGTGATGTGGAGGCCTGAAGTGAATTCACTGTTAGCATGCCAAGGTTCATTATTTCCCTCTAACAGCCATTTAATGGTGTGGAATATCCATGAAACAAGTTAGTTCCTATAACAGAACAGTCCTTCCCTCGCCAGCTTCTTTTTCTCCCTAATAAGAAGAAGAAATTACAAAATGCAAGTCCTCCTTCCTCAAGACTTTCCTGTGCTGGAAAACTTGGTGGAAGGCTGTTGCAACACGCTGACACCCAAGAGTCCTTCTATAAATGTTAAATAAATGTGCTCTTACAGAAAACTTCACCATATCAATGATACGTTTTTTTTTGTTGTTGTTGTTGCTTTTATTATTTGTCTCAGATTTTATGTGACGTGTCTGCCAAGCTTCTCTAGCTGTTACTATAGGAACCATAACGTATTAGAACAAGCGCATTGATATAACCCTGAGATTTGAATTGCAGCTGCCACTTTTATCAGAGCTCCTGTTATAGAACATTAATTAACACGTTCGGACAAATCGGGTTTGTGAATTCAGCAGAGCTATAATATATATAGTATGTGTTAGATCGTATATCGACTTGCCTAGACAACTCTCGTTTACTGACATTTGACTTGAAAGTTGAATAAACGGTGCATAAATATTTTCATGACTTCTAGAGTACATATCGAATCATGTATCATAAATGCACCGAACAGCATGTGTGTTTTTAAATCAGTCATGTGATTGTCCTGCACCACTAATGTTTTGACTAGAGTGATTAACCTCTTTTTAAAACTGAAGTATGAGCTGCATGCCAGAATGGCTTTCAGAGTTACTCTAGCGGATATCACATGTTAAATCCATAACAGCAGATGCTCAGTTCTGAAAAGGCTTGCTCCTGCAGCTAATTCTTCTCTTGTGTCTTTCCGTCAGAGCCCCAACCCGGCCCTGACCTTCTGTGTAAAGACCCACGACAGACTGTACTACATGGTGGCTCCGTCTGCAGAGACCATGAGGATATGGATGGACGTAATCGTAACAGGAGCCGAGGGCTACACGCAGTTCATGAACTAAAGTCGGCAGAGGACGTTAAAAAAAAAAAAAAAAAGGTCTAACGGTTGTGCCAGGGAAACTTCGACCCAACGACTGATCCACCTGTTTACCGGCTCTGTCGATTCCTAATGAGGAGAAGAGCCTTTTGTATTTTTATTTTGTATTTCTTTCTTTTTAATAAGTTGTATATTCAGCTCAGTTGTACAGTTGTCAGCCAGTCGTCAAAAGGTTTTCTACACCTGCCTGGATTTAAAAAGGGATTCCTACAAGATAAAAACAAAACACCAGAGGAACACTTGTTTAGTCACCTTTGTGTTTTTAGGCCAACAGAGATCTCTCGGTGACGTTTCAGCTCTTTTTAATATGCATAACTTTATTTCGTAACTGCTTGTAACTGATGTATTTGTGAAATTTTTTTTGGTTTTTGTCTGTAGAACTTTTTCCACATTTAGTATGTGGTATAGCCAAATGACGTCAAGCCATTCTGGACTTTTTTTTTGTTTCTTTTTTTTTTTTTTTTTTTTTTTAGTAAAAATGATTTGACCTACACACAATGAGAGTGGTTATGGATTTACATATAGAGATGATGTTAAAAGTAAATGTATCAGAATAGATTAAATGGGTTCCAAGGAATTGTAGACAATCTCCAAATGTCACTGAAACAAGAACCTCAATCACCAAAGCTCATTAACAGCTCCTGCTCACCTGAATCCCACTGTATGTTTCTGTGTAACCAGCAAAACATCACCTGTATCTCTCTCTCTCTCTCTCTCTCTCTCTCTCTCTCTCTCTCTCTCTCTCTCTCACTCTCTCTCACTCAAACACACACACACACACACACACACTGTATAAGAGAGTCTATTTGCCAAGTCCTGACTTTATTTTCAGCCTTCTTCTTTAAGGAAGCAGCCACCTTCAGTACACTGCCACCTGAAGGCTCTTGGTGGACGAACATCATTAAACAACAAAACAACACTAACCAACTTAACCTTCATGTAATAATGCAAATCATTCAGTGCCTTGATATTTCTCCACATTTCATCACTGCAATACTGTTGTGAGAAACCTGCAGGACCACAAAATGCCAGAAATACAATCACTGTTTACTAAAAATGTATTTTTATTCTCAAGAGATCTATTATTGTGACTATTCATAACAGTTGTTTGCACAAGGCATGCAGTCAGGATGACGGGAAAGTGATAAGTAAATATATATAATTGATCAGGTCAAAGTAAAACCGAAATGAGAGTCAATAGATGTTGAAATTCTTCATAGACTGATTATATTAAGGATAATCTGTCTTGGCTCATGTTCGACTTAGTCCTCTGGATTGAACTATGCTGTGATTTCAACCGTGACCATATGAATCTCAGTGTTTATAAAATGTATTTTATTTGATTTTGTTTTATGCGAGAAATCTTGCCCTGAAATCCCTCTACATGCATTCAAAATGGCCAAAATATTGACTCCAATTCTACTGATCCTGATTATTTTGCCAGGGTATATATTTCAGTTCAGTAGATCTTTTTTGACAGATTTTGAAAAGGAACATGAGTATGTTGACTGCAGTGTTTTATTTTTTTATTTTTTTTACAGTGTTATGTTGTGTGCACATGGAGAACCAAATTGTACTGGGATGCGCCACATGCATACAAATATGCATAAATTCTCTAACTGTTATTTTGTTACTTACACATGCTGACACGATGATACAATATGATGGTACTGTTCATGTGGCACTTTAGATGGATTTCATGGAATTTTTCAGGTTTATTAAAAAAAATAGAAACCCTTCCCTTCTCTTCGCTTGCTGAAATGACTGAAATAATTTTATGCAGCGCAGCTTTCAAAACAACTTCATTATGCAGGAGACTGTCGGGTGAGAGCTGTATGGGACTGAGCACAGCAGCGATACAGCCGAGTTCCTCAGTTATTTAAAATAAAATAACTAATATACCGTAAGATATTACCACAGTAGTAATAAGAGGCCTCATGATTTCATTATTTTTTTAACAAAATTAAGTTATGTGCAATATGAAAATGTAGGTCAGGTTCTTTCGCTCTTCTGCCGCCAGTGATTGATTACTAGAATAACTTGCCTCAAGTCTAACTTAAAGAAATAAAGGGTTATTCCTATTGATGGAGATCAAGCTGATGGAGATGACTGATAATATCTCTTTAAATATTTTTTAGGAAAGACTCATTTAGATGCTGTTTTGAATAAATACAATGTAGGATGTGATGCTTAACAGTTAATGGTCAATAATTAAAAGGGTTAGCCATTTCACTGTAAAATAATTAATAAGAAAAATTGAAGTAATGCTAATTTGATTAGCTATCTTAATGATTGTTTTCAATCCACTGATCATCTGAGTGACATGGACAATCATAGCTCATTTGGAAGAAAAAAAAAAAAATAAAATAAATAAAAAGCCAAAACTATTGGTGTTTATCCATCCATCCATTATCTATAGCGCTTTTTTCCGTCTGGGTCGCGGGGAAGCTGGAGCCAATCCCAGCATCTTGGGGCGAGAGGCGGGGTACACCCTGGGCAG
>JAQQZR010000003.1:13866651-13896686 GCA_030068235.1 Notoglanidium macrostoma | reverse complement strand
TGCACGGGGAGAACATGCAAACTCCACACAGAAAGGCACCCTGGGTGACCCGGGGATCGAACCCAGGACCTTCTTGCGCTGATACGACAGTGCTAACCACCTCACCACCGTGCCGCCCCTATTGGTGTTTATGTATTATATATATAATTGTTTTGGCCGGTGTTATCAGTCCTCAAAATTTGGTAGCTCCTAAAGTCAGGAGTCAGGCCCTACTTTCTACTAGACATATGTTTGACTCGGCCTCCAATACCTGAAAGTACTTGCTAAACTTTACATACTACAACGTGTAAATTGTTTATATTATTGTCTTATTATTAACAGTAAAATTGTTTCGCAATCACACTAATTATATATTAAGGTAGACCGAGTACCTTTAATAAGACTTTAATTAAATTATTAGTGTAGAACGGGTCATTTCTAGAAAGAACAAATGTGCCCCAGAGGTACAAACCAAGTATGTTAGAAACCTTTTTTATTTTTGAGTGTTCTAGTGAGGACACATACATATTTAATGAGACAAGGGGTTGCTGGAGAAGGGATTTGGCCAGGACTGTTGAGGAAAAGAATGTATTTTATTTATTCTATTTCAAGTGGCAGTGTTTTAATGTAAAATACATTTACATTTCTACATTAATGTCGTAGTTTTTTTAAATCGGTTCACAGTGTGAAGCTGGAAGTATATAGATTTCATTACATTTACAATTCTGTTGCAACCCTAACTATTAAAATTACAGTTGCACTAGAACGTGACTGAAAAAAAAACCAGTCTAGAATATGTTATAAAATATTCAAAACTTAATAAACTTAATTATAAAAATATCAGCTGGAAAAGGAAAGTTACATATTAGACATGAAATGTGAAACCTACACAGCAGTAGATTTGTCTATAACACAATTTGTACACACGCTTGGCACACCAGTTATTTTGCCTTTGTCACAACTAATCAGACTTCATGTTGTGAATATAACCGTTGTTCCAGAGAAATAATATCCAGCTTCGTCCAGCCCACTGTTTAGTCTTTAGCTCCATTTGTTTAAAACTCCTCATATTTTTGACAGATACCTGAATGAGTACTTGCAACACTATGGATGTCAAAAGCCTGTGCACAGCCATTTCTAATGAAGACATACTGAGAGCTCCTTTTTTTTTTTTTTAGAATTTATTCAATTCAATTCAATTTATTTATACAGCGCTTTTAACAACAGATATTGTCACAAACCAGCTTCTATAATCATATAATATTATATATATATATATATATATATATATATATATATATATCCCTATTTATATAACTAATGAGCAAGCCTATGGTGACGGTGGCAAGGAATAACTCCCTGGGGTGACAAAAGGAAGAAACCTTGAGAGGAACCAGACTCAAAAGGGAACCCATCCTCATTTTGGTCGAACTGTATAGTGCAATTACAACTAACACACAGAATTTATTCTAAGGATGACTGGAAAAAAGAATCACATACTGAAATTAGTACTGAAACAAAACTGCTTTAGCTTCAATAGAACAAAAACATTCAATCAAACATTTAAAACATTTTCTTATATATAGTACCGGTCAAAAGTTTGGACACACCTACTCATTGATAGGTTTTTCTTTATTTTGGCTTCCTTTTTTCATTGTAGAACACTGTAGAATACTGAAGACATGAAAGAACATATGGAACACATATGAACTTATGTGGTAAAGAAAAAAGTGTTGAAAAAACAAAATATATTTCATTTTTTAGTTTCTTCCTAGTATTACTGTACATTGATGCCATCTTTGGCATTGCCACCTGTACAATCGAAGAGCTCCAGCTTTTTATTTCCTCTTTCTCTGCATTTCTTCCAGCCCTGCAATAATGGAATATCACACACCCTGGCTCAGGCATTACACAGAGGTCAGAAAATTCCACATTGGAAACTAACATCCATTATTAACCCATAGACTCTCATTCCCATCCTGAGAAGGTCATAGATGATGTCACGGTCCGTGTTAGCACTACTGAGAAAACGGATGTACTGACCTCTAAACCATGCCAAACACAGTGACTCCAATCATAATTACTTCCTTAGATTTTCCCTTTTAGGGAATCTCCACTGATCTTCTCCAGATGGGAGAAAACATTAAAGGCATGCTTGTCAGGAGTGAATTAAATGATCTGTCAGATAGATTGCGTGGCACTCTTGCATGCAACCATTCTAGCTACTAAAAGCAAAGGACCAAAAGGATCAGTTTTTGTCTCTCGTCACTACTCATGCATAACCAGGGAAGTTGTTGATTGTTTCTCCTGCAAGAGATCAGTTGTCCAATGGAGAAAAAACTAAGAGAAGACTACCTGATCTGTTTTCCTTTCCAGTGGTGGAAAACTTCAACAGTAATTTCAAACCTTCAGTTGAAGCTTTTCAACAAGTTTCAAATACAAACCTCCATAGTATCAAATTAAATTAACAAAAAGAACTGTTATAGCTTCATTATAACACAACATTTTGCCTAGTGCCACAATGAATGTTTCTCTTCTCAGTTCCTAAACAAAACCTAACTGCTTAGACAAACTGCTCCTGGTACAAGCATATGGCCTGATTAATACCAAAAGTGTAGTGTCCTCTATGTGTTTATGCTATCTCTATACCTGGTATTCTGGGTCAGAAAGAAATACCATGTAAGTGGTGGATAATCAAAAGATTGCTGTCTTTATCAGGTGGCACAGTGGTGTATTGGTTAGCACTGTTACCTCACAGCAAGAAGGTCCTCGGTCGGATCCCTGTGTCAACCAAGCATGTTCTCCCTGTGTGCGTTTCCTCTGGGTACTCTGGTTTCCTCCCAAAGACATGCAGATTAGGTCAAGTGGCTACTCCAAATTGCCAATAGGTTTGAATGTAAATAGTTGTTTGTCTCTGTGTTAACCATGTGATGGTTTGGAAACCTGTCAAGGGTGTACCCCA
Source organism: Notoglanidium macrostoma (assembly GCA_030068235.1). Lineage (NCBI taxonomy): Eukaryota > Metazoa > Chordata > Actinopteri > Siluriformes > Auchenoglanididae > Notoglanidium > Notoglanidium macrostoma. Next base: position 13,893,745 of record JAQQZR010000003.1, on the reverse strand, counting down.
CCTTGCACCCAAAGTCAGCTGGGGATTGACTCCAACTTCCCCATGACCTGCAATGGATAAGTGGGATAGAAAATGAAACAATGATGTCTTTATCTATTAAGTGACAATTAGTATACCTAAAGATGTGTGTTCTTCTCTCTCTTTGTTGAGCTACACATGCTACTTTTGAGATACCATTGATCTTGACCCCTTCTTCTCTCCGGACCTCCCTGATCCATCCAGATTCCTTACTTCTGGTTGCAGTTCTCATCACCAGAAAATCAAATGGATAGCCTAAAGATCAATGAGATTACTGTGGATGGTACCACACAGCAACCATAAAGATGGACGTGGATGTTCTTCCTTGGATAACCTTAGGACTGTGATTGCTAAGAGCAGTTTTACACTCAAGTGTCCATCACTGTTGCAACAGTTGATAACTTCAACAAAATAGACTTTAAGTTAAAACTATGAATTCAGAAATAATGCTGGTGCTCATATTCATAATTTGCACATTATGTCATAAGTTCCTGATTATACAATTGCACTTTTTGACTAATAGTCTACAGTTATAAAAGGGAAATTATTTACAACGGAAATTATTTGCAACTATCTGTTTTCACCCAGATGAGGATGGGATCCCTTTTAAGTCTGGTTCCTCTTAAGGTTTCTTCCTCATGTCGTCTCAGGGAGTTTTTCCTTGCCACGGTCACCACTGGTATGCTTATTAGGGATAACGTTATACATTTAAAATTTATATCCGGAATTTCTGTAAAGCTGCTTTGTGACAATGCACATTGTTAAAGTGCTACACAAAACAAAATTGAAATTGAATTGAACTGAATAATAGAAAATTGCAAAAATAAATATTTAAAAGACTGCACCAGACCTGCCAGTCTTTATGCATTTTGCGTATGAGCTCTGCATTTTTACATTGGAGTATACTGGAAAGTACTCTAAAATGCGCCAAAATTGTCATCTAATTTTTATTCAAAATGGCCGACGAGCTAATCAACATTTACCAAAATATTTTGAACATTTTGATATTAACTGACACTCTTTGGAAGTCCTGCACCCTTCCCACATTTCAGTTTTTGGAAAAAACTGGGCATCATGAGGGAAAAAGCCTGAATATGTCTGTCCTAGTGAGTGAGAATCACTTTGCCAGCACTTACTCTGAAACAAAAGTCTAAGTTCGAACCAGTTCGTTTTGTTGAAACCAAACCAGAGCTGATTTTTCAGTCAGAACTCAATTTTGAATTACTGAGTGCAGTCTGGGCGGCGCTGTGGTGCAGCGGGTAGCGTTGCTGTCTCACAGCTCCAGAGTACACGGCTCGATCCTGAGCTCAGCTTACTGTCTGTGTGGCGTTTTACATGTTCTCCATGTGTCTGCGTGGGCTTATTCTGGATTCTCCGGTTTCCTCCTACCTCCCTAAAACTAATCCAGTAGGTGGTCTGGCTGTGCTAAATTGCCCCTAGGTGTGAACGTGTGCGCAAATGTGCATGTACATGGTACAGGCATCCCATCTGGGGTGTATTTTTGCCTTACTCCCAGCGTTCCTCAATCCACTGCAGCCTTGATCAGGATAAAGCAATTAGAGCTAAAGAAGATGAATGTGTTTTGTCTTTGTAGGACAAAATAGAGACAAGCGTTACCATGATACCATGATACTATTACTGCCATTCTTCTCAAAACAAGTAACAGTAAAACTGTTCCTTGCACCATGCTTATCTGTAAAGGAGAAATGAGCATTCAACAAGAGTAGAAGAGAAATCAAAGAATCCCTCTGGCCTGCCGAAACATTTTACATGCTTGCAACTGACCAGCAGTTTGACACTGATGATTGCCAAGTTGGGCTCTGGTTCTGCTCCTCTATACCTGCTTTCATGATATATCAGTACAGAAATCCCATTAGAGTCTTACATTGTTGTATGTTATAAATAATTAAAACACACGTGCACTATAAGAAAGAATAACGCTGCTCTTGCCTCCTGCCTAGAGCTTATTATTAGTGCAGCTGAGACTCCTGTTATGTACTGACCAGTGTGAGGTTATACTGAGGTTTAAATCATAGTGATTGAGTCTGAGGGGCTCCCACGGTGTAATAATCAGTGTGAAAGAGCAAAATATCAAATACTATAATCCTAGACTTAATTAAATAATTATGAATTTGAAATTGACTTATATGTCTGATGTATAAATGTATTGTTTTCATTTGTTTTAGTTCTGTAAGAAGAATAATTAGTCACCAAACTGCAACCGGATTCAGGGGGACATTATAGAGAGGAAGGACAATGAAGTTCAACAAACTACTTTTTAAAAATAAGTCTGTCCATGATCTGGGAGACTAGAGAGTAGAAAACACTACAAACTCACAGTTACAATACTACTATATATGAAGACAAACATACCAGCCAATCTGAGATTTTAAATTAAATCTAAATACACTGAGGCTATACAATATGTTTCAATACTGTGCAAGCTCATACAGATCCATTTGGATCATTCCATATTGCATATACAGAGGCTGGGGAATCAGTCTGAACTGATGACTCCTTACACGCTTAATACTTCGGCTAGGGTGGATTGATCTGGGGCAAACAGTAAGCGAGCAACGAGAACGCAACACATTCAGCATCTGTGTAGAGAGGAAGCTGCCAGAGGCATTTCGCTGTTGAATCAGACGCTGCACATTGCTTGAGGCGTAGCCTATACCTTACAGGGGAAACTGCGAGGCAGAAATCAGAGCCAAAAGTTTCATGAGAGCTCATGTCAACTTTCATAGAGACCCATATCATCCTGACTGACCCAAAGGCCCTGGTGTTAAGTGTGATGAACATCAACATTTCATATTTAATGTTAGACAATAGGCATGTGCAGATATTGTGAAATTTGGAGAATACTTCCTATTACTGCCTATTAAAATAATGAGTTATGATAATATATGTTTAAAGATAAACAAATGCTGTTTTGAGTAATGTCATTATTAGTTATTTAAATATACCAATACATTATATATACATACCAATATATACACATATGTGACTGTTAATGAAAACTTTAAATCAGAAATCAATATGCAAGACAAGGAATTACCTCCTCATTATACTTATTTGGAATTAATGTATTAATTAGCATTCATGAATATTTCAGAATTAATTATACAAATTCAGAAACAGAAAATGAATACTATACTGTATATACTATGTATAATATAAAAAAAACAAAAAAACAACTTTTTCTAACCAAAGTATTGAAATGTGCATAGAATGAAACATGTGCCAAATTACAGTATTTGCACACTGAGATGACTTGACATTAGGTCTCATTTTGCCACAGCCACCGCACGTTAGCGCACGTTGTGTCTCACCTAGTCAAAATGCTCTGACTCCATCAGTGGCGCTAAGTGAGTGTGTCTGCAGTGCAGAAGAAAGCGATTGGTAGTGAAAATGATGTGAATTTCAAATTTCTTAGGGGACCAATGTCAGTTTAACACTACAGTATAAGGTATGGAATAATTATTTATTTGCATTACATTATGAATAATTTAATAATGTTTATAATATAGCTATAAAAACCTTATCAAACACACATCATTATTTTTATGTGATGTGATTTATTTGAATCACATAAACGTTTTATTTGATTTATGATTTTAATTACCCTGAGTTTAAAATTTGTGTTTATTTTTCTGTACATCAGGATTTGTATGTTATAAACGTATATTACACTGTCTCATTTATATACAGTGAACACAGGAAATGTGCAGTGGTTGCTTTTTTTCTTATTAAATATAATCATAAATATTATTCATTTTTGAAAACCTTGCAGATTTCATATGTCCAATTCCAAACAGCCAGTATACATTATGCTAAGTAATGTATAATTCCCTTCCAAAAAACAGAGAATTAAAGTGTCGTTCCATTTATAATGCAGCAACAAGCATTATTGTTTATGTAACTTCCAGTTTAAGGCTGAAGAGGTTATAGTAAGTTCAGCTGGGGTGATTTTCCCACCAAGTTTTTCCACATCTTCATGGAGTTGGAGTTACACTGGCTATAAGAAATTCATGCAATGCTACCTTCATGTTTTGCTGAAGTAACTGTCATGTTATTTTGCTTTCCAGACAAGACAGGGGTTATCTCTTTATTTATGCAATACTGATTAGAATGCCGTCTAACTCGGCAGCCTTTTTTTTTTTTTCAAATAGATTGCTGGGGTATGTTGCTTCTTTTGAAGCTAGACATTCACAATTACAGCACACAGTGATGTTGACTATCACAGTATATCACATAACAGTTTATCATAACAGTTTATCAGCACATGCCTGTTATGTATCCTGTGATCTGTACATGTAGAAGAGGAGCTTAGTCCTCTAAGAAATGGGGACTGCTGGAAAGGTGTGTTTTAATCTAGTGTGACCTGAATCAGAACACCTTGAGATAAATACTCCCATGCTGTAACACTGATAACACTTCCATTCACCCATTATCTATAGCGCTTACCTGTTAATGGTCGCAGGGAAGCTGGAGCCAATCCCAGTGGTCTTCAGGCGAAAGGTGGGGTACATCCTGGGCAGGTCACTATAGCAGGTATATATATCTATAGCAGGTAACACATTTAGACTCATTATAGAAACAAAGAAAATTCCTCACATTCACACTTTTGACAGGAAGAGATGCACATCATAGTACAGGTATGGTAGCAGGATATCAGACAAAATAATACAAAAGGGTTCGCACATGGGTGATAATTCCTGCTTAAGATGTACATTTTGGTTGCACAGGGTTCAGACTGAAGCTCAGCATTTTTTTTTTACCATGAGCTTTGTTAGCTTACTGCTGTTATTGAAATAAAGACTTTGACCTTTTTCACTGAAGAATCCTTTTCTCCTTCATTCTTAAATCATTCCCAGCCAGGGTAAAGGTGTAGCAAAGATTAACCCTAAGTCTTTTAAGTTTAGCTGAGCAGTAACCTCCTTTTCATAGAATCACAAGGTGTTAATGCAGTCATTTCTTTCTGCCTGTCCAGAAATGTAGCCGTAACTGGCGCTTACTGAGAACGATGAACAAAAAAGTATGAAGACATTTTTTTTTTATAGCATTAGCCTGCCCATCAGTATGTTTAGCTATAAAGTGTATTTTTGCCATCACCTCTGGATTCCTTCAACACCCAAAGACCCTCCCAGCCTTGTTCAGTATTCTACCCCATATACCCCAAATGATCGGAAAGCTCCACAGATACACATGTTCAGCTCAGCAGAGCTGTCAACAGCTGTCCAATTTAGAGCAGTGTGTGTTTTCTATGCTTGTCAGAATATGCTTGAGATTCTTACACCATTCTGAACACAACTCTGCACTCTGTTTGACCTGGCAGCTCACCTTCAGGTCGCTGTGGATGAACTTTCTCACTAAAACGAAACAGTCATTTGACTTCTGCTACGAACTCGGCCAAGCCTTTGGCTGTTAGTTTAGTCCATAAAGATAAACTGTAATTTCTGAACACTTCATCAATTTATTTGAAAAAAACAAGAGACCTAAAAGACTGTGGAAAATTTGTATTTAGTTATTTTTAACCAGAGGGATATTTTGTGATGATTAGATGGGTTATCTGTAAAAAAAATTAGACATTTAGCCTTTACAGATTAATGAGGATACTCAATAAGCAATGCACATTAATAGCAAATACATATTACTGTCGGCTGGAAATTGTTTAAAATATCTTTATTATTTCATACATGTATACAGAATAATATGTTAGAACTTGTACATCTTAGGATGATGATGATGATTATGATAATAATAATAATAATAATAATAATAATAATAATAATAATAATAATAATAATAATAATAATAAATTATTATTATTATTATTATTATTATTATTATTATTTTTATTATTATTATTACTGCTTCTGCAATTATCTTAAATAATACTACTGGCAGTAACCAAGAGTATACATATAAGCCTGTGCAGGTGTATTCAATGTTCTAAAGTAAAGCCAGATTTATCAGCCTTGCCAAAAGCACTGCAGTATTTGTGGATGTAGTTTTCAAACAAGCAAACAAAAAAATAATAATAAGAAGAATTATGATGAACAATGAAGAAATTCTTTTCTTGTTTTAAATGCTGCTCTTTAACTAATTCACCTACTTATGACTAAAAATAGTCATTAGTAAAGGCGGGGTCTAAACAAACAAAACAAAAAAAAAACCCTGAAGTGGGAAAATAAAATTTGATGAAAAAAAAAAATGGCAAATTTAAAATACATACCTCATGAATATATAAAAGAGAGAACATTTATACCCATGATCTGACGAGATACAGAGTTAAATTACAGGGTGCCATCATTTGTGTCACCTAAAACTATTTGCTTTTTTAAAAAAATCCACAAAAGCAGTTCTTCTCAGTCTGAAATTTTACTGCACCCATATAGAGATCATATCTACTCCTGTGTCTGCAACTGTAACACTGCACTTCCTGATTTTCATAATCTAATTATAAGATAAATTCTACATAACTAAATAACTAAAAACTCAACATTGTTTACTCAACATTGTTGTTGTTGTTGTTTGCAGTTTTGTAGACAATTGCTGTGGTGTTGCACAATTATTGGTGAAATAAAGTCTTTGGAATAAACGTGAAGCTCTTTACACACAGGTGTGTTAATGTTGTTCTGTTCCAAGTCATCAAGGATAGAACCCATGCTAAGAGTATTGAAGTGGGTTTAAATGATCTGCAACATTTTTCTGTAGTTAAAAGAACTCAGCCCATTTTTTGTCATAGTGAAAATTAAAACAACATGGCTCTTTTTTCACACTCATTGACTTTTAATGCTAAATCAAAATATAATAGGACTCAAAATTTAGATGATACTTGCTCTAGTGGTATCAGAACATTTATCATTATTTGTGCTGTTATACTACTACAGCTATGAGAAAATTAAAAATTAAAATTTTCTAGAATGGTGTTCAGAAGGGTTGCCTGTGGTGTCAGTTATAATACTGAAGACTTTCCTTTGCTTATTTTCATTTTCACAGTATGGTGTCCCCATAATCTCTGCCTACACACACACACACACACACACACACACACACACACACACACACACACACACACACACACAACTCAGAAGCCTACAATCAATACGTATCAATTCACTAAAGACTGGATCTGAGCTATGTTGAACACATATGGAACACAGAATTTGGAATAAATGTAGAATAAAAATACATTTTGTAAATTAGCTTCATATAAATGGGTTACACTAAAAATAAGACATTAAGATAAGGCAAACATTTAGCATATTGACAACCCAAGGAGAAGGAAGGACTGTCCATCACAAGGCTGGGATAAGAGCTGCTCCAACCGTGCCTTTCTGACACTTATCTGCTGGGTATGCTGCAACAATCTTTACAGCTTCTGTTCAATACCATTATGTAGAAGTTAAATACTCTATTGTAGATTTGTAGAAGTATTTGTTAAGTCAATGCCCACCATAATTAAGCTGACTGTCACCTGAAAGTGAAGATTTCTCCATGGAAAATATGAAAAATAGGATTGGAAGAGAGTGAAGTCAGTACTGAGGGCTACACCAAAGTGGGCCACATAGAGAAAGTCCTGACTGAACATTTAGTTTATCCCTAGTAAGTATACGGAAGATGCTTCTAAGATGAATCATGAATCATAAATCAATGAATCATGCTGTAGTCTGACTAATATAAACCCTACTGTTAAATGATCCTACACTTAAGTCTCTGGAAAGAATTTATGGATTGTCTAATGAACTGACTCCCATAGTACATGCCTCCTAAGGCTCCTTTTACATTCTGAGTAAGTCTGCCTTTATTTGGAGTATTTTTTTCTTTCACATAATATATTGTTCAAAATACTAGCCTATATGTCACACAGTTATATATGTGGCCCAATAGCTTGGGCTACTGTCTGTGTTGTGTTGTGTTCCATGTGTGTCCTCCCCTTGGTGCTTTTTATGATGCCCTACGATGGACTAGCATCCTTTTCTGGGTGTATTCCCCCCTCACACCCGGTGTTCCTAGGATCGGCTCTGAATCCACTGCAACACTGAACATGTTAAATGGTTAATGGAGACTGAATGAGTGAAATCTTTGTATAAACATGGTGTACATACATACAGTACAGCTCTAATTGAATTATCTAATTGCCAAGACATATGGCAAAAAGGCTGTTTTCAATGATAGATCAACCACCTGTATGGGTGATTCATATCCCTCCCATATTAGGAGAGTTCTTAAGAGATTCAAACACAAAGCTCAAATGCTAGGATTTGGAGGGGACGTGGTGGATAGAGGTGCCAAGCTCCATTCAGAAACAATGTTATGAGCCTATGGGCACCAGGTGAGGTGTCATTCACTGTGCTGTGGTAAGCCAAAATGTCTGCCACTTACACTTTCACTGTAAACGGAGACCTGCCAGGTTTCAAGAGCACCTGCAAGAAGACTAGCACTTCCAATCGAATCCAATCATTGGGATTCACACCGTCTGAGAGCATACAAGGCATGCATAGTAGAGGTTCTAATATTCAGAATTGCTTCCTGGACTACTATGACACAATCACTGAGTTTCCCACCATTCTGAGAGGTCGAACCCACAAGTGCAGATAGTTTGTTTGGAGAACAACAGCTCCCTGTTCATCTGAGAAATTTAACTTGCCCAGAAAGAGTGTCCCAACTGCAAAGGAGAGTAGCAGTGGGAACCAGTGTCTTGCTGGCCATTCTGAGACCTTTATCAGCTTTAACACCTGTGGGTGCAAGTGGCACTCTCCTGTGTATATGCTGTGGAGGCGGAGGCTGGGTCAAGCTTCGGGCTGTGAATAGAGAGCGAAACTGTGGGAGGTAAGTGACTAAAGGCTAATGAATGTATTGTGTGTTGCCATGAGTGGGTGAAGGCGTAAAGGAGGAAGAACCAAGAGCTACAAGAGAGAGGAAAAAGTTGAGAACAAGCACAAACCTGTGCGTGTGTGCATGTGCATGTGTGTTTCATTGCGAGACCTGCAAATAAAAAGTGAAGTCATACTGAAAAGCGAAACTAAAATAAACACCATCTGCATTAATCCACCTGTCTCCACATCTTCAATCTCCAGAACCTCCTAGAAAGTGCTACATATGCATTGCCTCAACAGCGCATCCGCTGTCAAGAACGTTTCATTTTATTGACCTGGTTGCAGGGGTTGGCTAGTGCACAGAGGCGGACCTGCCAGGAGCAAGTTGCAGCTGTCCAGTCTCAAGATCACAAGGGAGTTAACAAGCACCTGAGTGACCTCTATGAACAGGGAAGGCTGGATCTTCCTGATTTTTTAAGGAGCATGACTGAGTCAGAATAGTGAGGTGAGGCAAAAAAAGGATAACCAGTTGTCCAGAACTTCCCTAAGGCTGCAGGAAAACACGCATCAGATGGAGTGATCTGAATGTTGTCCAGGAGGTTCACAAGATTTCAGTGACAATTAGCAACAACTAGCTGGGCCTGTGAGCTGGCTGATCTGGACCACTTCCTGGACAGTACTGAGTCTGGAGTTGAGTGACACAGCTCAGCTCCACATGATTGAGAACCAAGAGAGGGCTTGAAGCCTAGGCAGGGCTCGACAAATGTTCAGGAGCCAGTATATTATGTACACATGTATATTCTCTGGCCCAGCTTAGTTTAGTTTTCATTCATGCAAATTAATTGAATAGTGTGGAGTGCAGCATTTAGAGAGAGTTGCCTTTTATAAAGTCTTGGTTTGCTGTGTTAAAAGTTGCACTAGAAGTAAAACTTGCTTGCTAATGAAGAAATTGTTTTTTTTTTTGTTTTTTTTTTACATATTAGCTGTGAATAAAACTCTTTTCCCTCTTAGTGGTGTTCAGTATACATTTTATTTACTCTTAATAAAAGCAAGTTTAAACTTGGTTACATCTCTGCATTTGTATACAGGCTTACCTGTGTGGTACCTTGGAAAACAATATTATAAAGTGAAGTGAGTTTATGCACTTTTGAAATTCATTTAACAATGTTATGTATTTCAGTTTATCTGAAACAGAAAATGATCTAAGGGATTCTGTACTAACTTCCATCTTGGAAGAATCAATCATATTCAGTCTTATTCAATCTGCGAGACAGAAATGAGCTTCTAGGGAAGACAACAAAGTCATTAGTGCTGAATTGTGAAAACCGAGACTTATATAAGTGACATAAAACCCCCTGTCATCTGCCTAGACTTGCCCAGAGTTCATTTTCTGAAGCCTGTTGACCATGTAGAGACAGTTTGGTCTTTCCAATTGTTTCAGTATTTTGTTTCAACTTTTCCTCAAATCTGGGTGAATGTACAGAGTCAGTATCTGAATCCATCTGAGACTTCATAAGTAGCATATTCTGATTGATGGAACACACCAAGCAGAGCAAATTTGGTACATTTTTGTTTTCCCTGTCAAATACACTTTTCCCTGTCAAATACACTGTATGGTCAGTAGAGTATTTAAAAAAATTGGATTTATGTAAATGTAAATTCATGTAAGTGAGGCACAATTACAGGTGACATATTCGTGAAATACCACACACTGAAGACACAGTTGAGGGCAGAGATAAATTGCAATATAAAATAAAAGCACTTCACGGTATGTCATTTAATTGAGGTAGAAATGGTGGAAAGAGGATTATTGAGTTTCTGTAATGTATGGCTCTGAGTTTCCCAGTAATTCATATTATGAGAGGGGAAAAATAAGTGCAACTACACTGTCATTGTAAAGCTGTGCAGACATCAGTAGGAGATGAATAGCAGTCCTCTGTGATCTTTCATTCATACTTGGAGACGAGAACACACATTCCTTGAGTAGTCTTTTTTATTTTGTAAGTAGTCTTTTCTGAGCAATTATAATTATTTAATTGTATATCACCATACCACACTGTTAGTATGCTCGATCTAAATAATGCTCGTCCTTTTGTTACTTTCACATCTGATAGCCTGATGCTGTAGAAGCAGTATCCCAAAAGCAATGTGAAGTAAAGATCATCATAACTGGATAAAAGAGTGTTTAATGGTATTCTTATTTACAATGACTTTTGTGATGTGATGCTTATTGGAATCTCAGCCTGATCTAAATGCCTTATTCCTATTCATGCTAAATTTGTATTAAACCTGTGTACACCTCTTGCAGTAACAGTACTCATCTCATGGCACCATAGCCTTGTCTAGGTGGCCCATATCTTGCCCTTATTCAAATAAGATATTAAGTTTAATAAGCTGAACAGTTATAACTGGAAATTATGCTGCTACATAATACAGCATCCAATTTCTTTAAAAAAAATGCACACTTTCCTGTGGTAGTTCTGAAAACTTTGTCTCACTCTGTCTTGTTACACCATTGCATCAACCAGTAGCTCTCAGGCCCTTCTACATTCTGCTGCGTGCCTAGTTTGTCTTCACTATATTACATCAATAGTTATATTCCAATTAATTAATGAATAAAATAATATGTGAGTTAATTAATTAAGCTTTATTTATGTAGTTCTGCATGGGTTTGTCTATTTACTCCATCTCTCAACTCTTTTCTTTACCTGAATATCTAATGTAATAGGACTTGTAACTCCCCTTATGGGTTGTGCTTGTTTCTACCATAGGGCACAAGAAGATACTTGATGTGTAAATGTGGTTGCAGTGCTCTTGATGTTGTAAAGATTGTGATGTATCCTTGATGCTGTATCCCAAATTTCCATCAAGATCCTGACAGATTCCAGAAGATACTCAGGAATCTGTTTACTACATATTCAGTGCTCCTGGAGGTTCAAAACTTACAGACTAGGAACCAAAAGCTTTCCTTCAGTGTTACATTTTTTAGTTCAACATACTTGGAAATTCTATGGCACATTTCATGACATTTTCCTGTTAATGCAGATGCTTAGAAATACTTTTTGTGTGATGTGAGATTTTTGAACTAAGATTTTAGTATACAACCTAATTAATTATTGTTAGTTAAAATACTCAAGTCTGTGGCCATGGCAAGAGTTGTCTATACAAAGTCTTATTAAAACTATTGAATTATTATAGTTGAAAACATTATGATGCAATTGTTTCACCTTTTTCCCCAAGGTAAAGTCAACTTATTATAGTTTACAGTGTATGTAAAAGTCAAATGGAGTCTGCTCAGAGTAGTGGAATTGACACCATCCACACCTCTTAGACTGAATTTAAAACAGTGTTAATGAGCATCCTAAAAAAGGCACCCTAGGCAACCTGTATGTTACTTTGGCATTTATTTACAGCCTCAAATCTGCTCTAAAGTAAGGATAATGAGGTGATTGTAACCTTCAAGCAACGTAACCCAAGGTTAAGGGTGTTGCCCAATGGTAAATTTAACATAGTGAACAGGAATCTGAAAATGCATTTCCATCTGCACAATTTTCCATATGTGACCCAGGGTACTAGTTAGTAATGCTAAATGCATGACTACCCAGACAACATCAGTGTCGATGTTAACTGGTCTTGGTTCTTATAACAACTAATAATGTAACAAATAAACTCTTCATGATGTTCAAAATAGCAAGGAATTATTACATATTTTTTTTACGCTATAACAAGTGTGTTAGTTGTAATCTCACTATTCAGTGCCACCTAAATGAGGATGGGTTCCCTTTTGAGTCTGGTTCCTCTCAAACTTTCTTCCTCTTGTTGTCTCAGGGAGTTTTTCCTTGCCACAATTGCCACAGGCTTGCTCATTATACTCCAGGACATTGGAGTGTTTGGAACCAGTTTGAGATAACTTTGTGATGCATTATCATGCTAAAAGTAGCCACTGGCTAAATTGTGGCCTGGCCATAAAGGAATGCACATGGTCAGCAACAATAATTGGATAGGCTATGGCATTCAAATAATGCTCAGTTGGCATTAAGAGGCCTATGTTGTATCAATAAAAGATTCTCAACAGCATTACACTGCCAACATCAGCCTGAACTATTGACAAGGCAGGTTGGTTCTATGGATTCATGCAGTTGGTGCCAAATTCGTTTGATTTGCCGTAGCTTTCCTGTCAGCTCAAACCAGTCTAGCTATTCTCCACTAACCTCTCTCATTAATAAGGTGTTTTCATAAGCAGAACTGCCACTCAGTGGATCTTTTAATTTTTTTTTTTGCACCATTCTGTGTAAATTCAAGAGACTGCTGTACATGAGAATCCCAGACCAACAGTTTCTGAAATACTAAAAACAGTTTATTTGACACCAATTTCCATGCTACAGTCAAATAATGAGATGATATTTTTTCCTATTTTGATGCAAAATGCAGTACTGGAGGCTGCAGTTCCTGAAGAAAAGTAAAAATCCTACCTTCAATAAGCTGAACACCATTTGCAAAAGAATATCTTCCTAAGGGCATTCATGTTATGTGTTTTAGAGACTCCTGTGTTCAGAAATGTTTCCTGAATTGATAGATCACAGTCCTTATTTGGCGATGCTGTCAGATGTGCCAAACATGCAGGCACGGGCAACTAGGTTAGGGATGCTAAATCTTTCTAGCCAAACAATACAGCAAATCTGCTCATGGAGAAACTTCTTAGGGTGTTCCGACAACCAACAAAAGTGTGTCTGTACTCAGTTTTTGAGCACTGTACATTTGACATAGTGCTTTGTCTGGATGAAATCACTTGTGACACAATGCAAGTATCAACAGGTTCAAGTCCAGACTGCTCATGATCCATTTTATTGGCCAGAACATGCACCAAAGGTCACAAGTTAGGGACAGGTGGGCCTGGGAAGACCTATAAACAGCGTAACGCTCAGACATCAAGACTTCGATTTACACTGTCTCAGCTCCTGGATCACTTATTTCAGTGAGCCAAGACTGTAAGACAAGTCATTTGTTCATCTAGAGAGCTGTTTTCAGAACATCTTGTTTCATTTAACAGTTTTAACCAGTCTTGACTGTTTACAAACCACAGCTGTTTACATTGAGGAGTCTGGGCCAGATTCAAATCTGCCAGCTGAGTGTGTCTTGTTACAAGAATTACACACAGTTAATGCAAAAGATGACACAGCATCCCTTAGAAGGTCAGTGTCAATCAGTGGGCACATAATTGATGGCCATCATTGTTTACAGATTTCTGCATGAGCTCAATCCTGTTGCATCATTAGCAGTGGCTGCCTACTGAGTACTATATAATAGTGCAAAGTTAAAAAAAAAAAAAACAAACATTATAAAAAGCTGTGAATTAGCTGGAATCCAAGCTAAGTATATAATAATCATGATGGTATGGTATTCAGAATGAGAACCCATTCTATGGTGGTTAGCAGGCAATGTTAGTCAAAAGCTTCGTTATCCAGTTAAGTAGCAGGACTCACCAGAATGTGAAACAATTTAAGGGAGAAAACAAAATGCTTAAAAAAAAGGAGAATTCACATTTTGAAATTATATGGTAAATAATATCAATGTAGAAGGGAGGAGGTCACTGCCTCTGTGGACAAAGTGTTCAATGTCCTAGAGACTGAATGAAGTGAACATCAGAAATACAAACAACAGTGAGGGCTAAGTGCACTCTAAGAGCAGTAGCACACACAATGGGTAAAAACTGACTTATTGTTAATGGATACTACTGTGCTTAGTAGGGAATATAAGGGTCAGTTGGAATCTGCATGATACACCAATATGTCAATAACATGAACAACAGTTGACATGCTTGTGTCTTTAAGCGTTATTCTTGTGTCATAGGAAGAAAGGAAGGCATTTTTCCAGTAAGTGGAATTTATTTTTGTTTTGTTGAATATATTAAATACTTGCATTGGTAAAACTGTTACTAACCTCACAATATTAACCATCCTGAAATCTGATATGCCAGTTAACCAGCTTAGCACTGTCAACTAACAATCGTGTTAACAGATAGTTAACTAGGCAGTGATCAGAGCTAGCCTATTTTGGCTTCATTTACCTATGTGTGTACATATGGCTTCAAATGTACATAATTCAAAACATTGTTCAGATGAGTAAATTACTTATATACATCAAAATCTGACTTTTGACAATAAATTCTGCAGGGCTGTGAGTAAGTTCTTGTTCTTTTGCAGGCAGGCAGAGGATGCAATGCTATCCTCAGTATACACCAAATCAGAAATGATCTTTGCATATTGAGTTTAACACCTGAGATTTATTCTAATATATAATGACAATGCCAAGAATAAGATAAAATTGTTAACATAAAACATGCTTTGCCCTACCAAAAGTCTCTTTCTATCCACCCTCTCGAATTCCAGATAAGAATAAAAGAAAATCAATTAAATTCAAAATTATTTGGATGGCACTTTTACCAGTAGACATTGTAACAAAGCACAGAAATCTGGATGTAGATTTAGATCCCTAATGAGCAAGCCAGAGGCAACAGAAGCAAAAAAAAAAAGGGAAGAAAAAAAACCTCCCTGAGACGACATGAGGGAGAACCCTGGAGAGAAACCAGCATGATGGTCTAATCAGGCTAATTATATTACATTATGGCAATGGAAGATGCAGTGAGGAAACAAACTTTGACAAACTATCGCAAGGTGCAATGCTGAAAATTCAGAGTGCAGAGTCTAGAGCAAATGGAAAACTGAATTTGGCATGGCAGCGAAGAAAAAAAAGCAAACTGAAAAGACAAAAAAAAAACAAAAGCAAGCATGGTATTAATTGATACATTTAGTGTTCCATTTATGATGATTAGCTTCTTTATGATATCAGAAAATTTGACATTAACAGCCATCTGGTCAAAGGTACTTCCACCATGTATTACAGTTTGCATCATTAAAAGCATGTTCCATAATATAAAACAATAATAATAGTTATGTCACCCAAGAATTCATCATATGACTACTGACTCTCTTTTTACATGTCTCTCTTTTTCTCTCAAGAGAAGAGAGGAGTTATACTCGTACTGTATAACGCATTCACTGGCTATTTTATGGAGCAGTGGAACTGGACTTTGGTGCTAGCTGAAATCCTGGCAGCTTTGCAGGGGTAAAGTCTATGTGAGAAGCATAGTGATTATATATGGAGTAAGAAGATGACCTAGAAAGGAATGTAATGATAATGATCTTGTATTACAGACCTTATTTGATGCTGCATTTTAAAACTTCTCATGTTGTTAGGAACTGTGCACATTGCACACAGTGTTTCAGTGCTGCGTCCAACTGTCTGCCCCAATGTCACTGTCAACATGTAATTGCTGTACAGGGACAAAATAGACATCATATTAAAGTAAAAAAATCTTTTCACTGTAGCCTGCATTATGGATGGTGGTATCTTGAAATGCACCTAGGTGCACGACCTAGCTCCTCATTCTCTGTAGTGCTCCTTTAATGTCAGAAAAACAAAATAATTGTTCAACTTTTCTCCCTGCAGGATCAGAGAAGGTGGGTCAAAATAACAGACGAGAAAAAAGTCTATATAACAGCCCTCAGAGGCTTGCCAGTTTGGCCATTTTAAGTTCCACCTTTCAGGGTGTGTAAACTTTGTCACACCTGTGCTACAGATGCAGACGTCTGCAGGCTGTGAAACCTCTGAGGCATAAAGCTCTCGCTCAGTTATTCCATTGATTTTGAAGACTGAAGAGGTGATAGAGCATTTAATATTGAAGATTAAATGGATTTTAAATTTCACATTTGTTCTAGAGAGACAAATGGCAATTTATTTTACAGCCTTTTAGGAGGTATGGATTTTTGTTCTCTATCTGAAAAACTCTCTAACACTAGAAAAAGAACATAGACAAAGAATAAGAGGTGAAAAGTCTGTAAGACAGTATACATACAAAAGCAAATAATTAAATCAATGCAAATTTCTGTTATTTTGACAGTTACCTATATTGAAATCGTAAATACTGGTGACTCCTTCTTTCTTGTGTTTGATAAAAAAAATAATAAAAAAAAATGAAGTGCTCAGAAACATCGTGGTCTGTAAAAATATAAAAATACACATTAACCCCGGAACACTACTGTATTATATTATATTATATTATATTATATTATATTATATTATATTATATTATATTATATTATATTATAAATAAAGGTTGTTTAAAACTACACATTCTAAACATATTAAAACACTGAACTCAAAAGACTGAAAGAATTTTCTTATTAAAATGTTCATTTAAATGCATACTTAAAAAGGTATATTATCAGTATACCTTATGTAAATGCCCTTTTGTAATAATAAAAGTCAGTCTGGCCATTATTATCACAAATGAAAAAGAGTGAATTTCTCTTTTCAGTTTTTCTATTCCCCTCACTGCAATACATTTTGAATGATTCATTGCTACGTTGTCCATACATTATCCTAAATTTGATTTCGGCATTTTATAGCAAAAGGTTATTTCAGTATACAAACAGTACATCACATTGAACAAACTTTCAATAGTTTTCAGTTTTCTGACTAATAGACTACCCATATAAAAGTTCCATATAGGTAAAAGGAAAGGCTACTGACTCAAATAAGCTGCTGCTTTGTTTATTAATAGTTTTCATTTACAGAGTCAACTACTGAAACCCAAATAAAATACTAATCTTAAGTGTGATTTCACACCTAGTTTCAGCTGAAAACAATATAAGAATAACCTTAACATTTTAAAGGGGCAATTTTGAAATTATGAAACTGGCAATATATATAATTACATATTTAATTATATTTATGTATAATTATATATTATATATAACACGTAACAGGTAATTTGCTACCTAAGAAACAAAGGGTTCTTACAACCCACACGTGCATGTGTAATGTTACTCTGAGTTGCATATAAAACATTAATGGCAGCATGATTCTTTGGGAGCTGGTGATGAAATTATGGTGTAACCTTTATCAATGTACCAGCAAACCAGCGGTGTGCTCTTGCATATCACAGATCAGCTACTCTAGACTACTCTCAGCAATCCTACTAGATTTAGAATGTTATAATATAAGAAACCATTTATATATATATATATATATATATAATGCAGCAAAAAATTAGGTCACATTAGGTCATATTGTTTAATAAATCACATTAATCTGTTTGTATGAAACAACTATATGACATCATTGTATCTATGGTGATATAAGTATTTCACTGAATAGAGAAGAGTACAGAATAATCACTGCACAAATAAATACAACAATATGGTCACTCAGAATGATTATATAAAATGTAGTGTTGAAATTGCTGTGCAAAAATTGATCCTTTCACCAAAAAGTGAAAAAATATTTATAGCTACTGCAGTTGTCTGGGAAAATAATATGAACAAATAAATATGATAATTAATATAAAGAAAGTGTTATGATGATGATTAGTAGTAGTAGTAGTATTGCTTATTATTGCTATAGAGTTGCTATATATGCTGAATCATCATCATCATAATCAATGTAATTATTATTATTATTATTATTAATAATAGTAGTAGTAGTAGTACTTTTGTTAGATTACACCTATAATTTCCAATAAAAGTATAAGGTGTTTACAAAAGTAATCAAAGGAAATAAATTGAAAAATAAACAATTATTAAAGAAAATAAGATGACAAAATAAGTCATTAGAGAATAATAATGAGAACAATCATAAAACATTAAACAATCATTAAACAATCACTCATACTCCTATATACATACTCCTATACAGACAGACAGACAGACAGACAGATAATCCTGGAAGTACTTCTGCTCTGTCATCTTTTCAGTCAGATCAGAAGTCAGTGTAATTTTTTGGGAGGAGTGATGCCGTTATTAAATTTTGCACTTCCTCCACCATAAAGCAAACGGTGTAAACACAATAAAGGCTTAATGTCCTGTAGCCTGTGTCCGCCGTTGTAGCACATTACAGACTGTCAGTGAGAGTTTGAGCCTTTTAGACACCTGGCTCTGACAGCCTCCTCCTCAGGCTACACTTCCTGAGACGAATTGTCAAATCAGGGAATGAAAGTATATTTCCCAAACAAAAACTACTTTTTCCGAAGGTGATTTTCAGTTCGCAAACAATATACTAGCCTATAGGAGCGAAACTTCTCAACACGGAAGCGTAGGTTATGGACAAGAGTGCCAACAGAGTTTGAACACAGGCAAAACTCCAGCAGCAGATCTGATGCAACACGCCTGCAACCGGCTCCTTCTCCAAACTGTACAGCTACCTCACAGTGTCCTTCCTCACTGCCTCTCATTAACTAGTCCTCTCTGTCTCACGCCCTTACACGGACTGTGGGCTTTATTTGATCAGCACTTATAGTAGTATGTATATATACACACACACATATATATATATATATATACACTTGTGTGCAAATTAGTCTGAATTTTAATCATTCGCGAAAACTGAACTTTCTTTTCTTTTCTTTTCTTTTTTTTCCTCGCTTTTAATTTTTCCTCACATAACCTTCAGATATCAGGCTACAAATAGCTCTAATCAGTGAATAACACGTTATAATGACGTGTTTGTACTGTACTTGACTCTCACAGCAACTCAGTTGACGTTTATTACAGTTCAGAAAGAGGCGGATTGATATGAGTGGGTGTGATAAGGCTGTTTGTACAGGCGTTGTGCTCCCCGGTGCCTAAAAGTTTTAGAAACGTTTTTTCCGTCCTAGATCATCTCCAACATCAAATGGTTTGATCAGGACAGAAGCGACGATGCTTCATTAAAGTGAAATCGCCTTTTTTCCTGTGCCGGAGTTTACTGCGTGGAAAGCGCACTTCAGCCCTGATCATCATGGAGTAAGTGTGCACTTCTGTTTCATTTATTTTACTAGACTGTTATCGCAGAAAACGCCCTAGCCTGATGTGTCACTTTGGTGCTTGCGTTGCGCTGTGTTTTGTGTACGACTTGTTTCCTTTTTACGTATAGATCAACGTAAAACTTTGCTTTGAACATGTTTTGGCTAAACGCTGGAGTCTAGAAAGTTTAAACATTTATGTAAGTCCCTTTCATCATAGCTTGATCCTTGCTCTGGAGAACAATCAGCATAAATCACAGATTTGACTGCCTCGTTATAAGGATGTGTGATTATTATAAGAGGTGTGATTATGTTTTAATTTTTATTTTATGTATGTATTTTTTTTAAATTACTGAACAGGTAATTTGCTCTGTCCTGTTTTTAATTACTCTGCTGACAGCTAGAGGTTCAGGAACCACGTGACTGCTCTCTGCTCTTATGGCACAGCTGATTTGTGGAATATGTAAATTGTATATTATAAGTATATAACAGTGAGTAAGCCACGTGATTTAAGGCTTACATTTTGTGTTAGTTTGATTGTGTATAAAATCAGATCTCTAACCAGTTATAATACTCATCCAAGACAAACTGGACAAACTTGCCTGCTTACAAACTCTCTCCAAATGTAATATATTCAAGCTGAATAATGCAAATTAGCAAGCAAAGTATGTTATGGAAGGGATTTGAAAAGAATACTGTATATGTTAAACATGGAATACAAAGGTTTGATTAACATACACACGATTGGTGTTTTTTTGTTTTGTTTTTTTAATTCCTGTCTTTTATAGGCATCACTTTTTCTTGCCATTGCACTGTGTGGAACTCTCCTTGAATTCTGACACATTTGAGTACACAGTTGAGTACTTCAAGCAAATCAGACAACATTGTGGCAGCACAGATCCTTTTCTGCAAAATTCCCCTCATTTGCAAAGCCGACCTCCGAATTCTCTCTTTCCCACTGGCTAATGACAGCCAATCCCAGAAAAGAGGGGAGGAGTCTGCACAGACGTACGGACGTACATTGGTAAGCAGAGAGATGATTTTTTATTTTACCCGATAGTCGGTGGACACCGCACTGCAGTATATGTGTTAATGGCGTACCGTAAGTAAAGCTAATGACTTTCGTATCATGTGTCCTTTGTTATGCTTTGCTGGTGAATGCATTTCTAGCTATGTTTATTTGTATGTACAGTGTGAAATTCATTAACACATGTCGGCTGGTTAGAAATAAGTGCGTAGGTGTGTTTAGTAGTTGTAAGTCGAAATGATTAGACTTATCTTTTGTTTTATTGTAATTTAGAATTTACCGTTATTTATTGTTTACTTTATAATTTTCAGATTGGATGACAGAACATTTTGACACCTACCCGCTTTCAGCATCAACTGAATCGTCTCCTGGCTCGTCGATTCCACCTTCCCCTTTGGAACATGATGTCCAGGTGCCCTCAGATTTGGAGGTCATGACCTCCCTCCTAAAAGAAGAACTTGCTCAGCTCGAGGATTATTACCTATTTGAATCGGCGCCCACGAAAGCAGACAAATGGCAGAAATGTGATAAAAGCTACCAAGCAATGTCTGCCCCATCATATTACCAGTTACCCTGCACGTCATACAATGTGAACCAGTCCGAGTCAAACCCCAGGCGTGTTACCCTGGCAACAGGTGAGCTTGACCTAAGAGGGTTTTGTGGCAGCTCTGTTGGAAGATCTAAAACATCTAGACCTGCTCCCTACAGCTATGTTCGGACCCACTCCACTAGCCAAAGGATAGCATCAAATGGATGCAAAGACGTGGAAGTTTTTGAGAAAGAGACATGGACTTTCAAAGGGACTCATTCAGGTTATGCAGAGATGGCTTTAGACCAGTGTGCTGTTGACAAGATTTTTGGGAAGAACCATATTGGTACAAAAAAGGTTAGAGAATGTTCCATATTGCTAAAGGAAGAAGAAAAGAGATGTTTCACCGAAGACGTTTTTTACAGAGCAGAGATGGTGAAAAATTTTGATGCTGGTGCGCCACTGAATGCCAACCACAGGAGAGAAGGTCAAGTTCCTGGAATGAAGATGCTCGGTCATGGTCATGAAGCTGTTGCGATGCCAGTACTACACTGCAATGAAAATGGAAGTAGTCCTGCATTTAAACACCCAGAAGTAGCTGAGTGTTACTTTAGTCAAATTACTGCCAATTTAGAACCATATCATGGCTTTATGAATGAAGTAGATCAGCCAGTCCGGGCTGGGGCTGTTGAGTCTATGAATAACGGTTACTCAAGCCATGAATGCCTTGTAGATCAAAGCTTTGAATGTCTGTCCGGGGACAGTGTTGGATCTTCTTTGGAGTTCCCAGCACAGAAACCAATGCAAAGGCTAAGAGAAAACCTGTGTGTGTTCAAGCCGGAGGTCAAAGTAAGTTGCCTGGAAAGGAGCCATGGAGAGCGCAAGCAGAAGAAAAGAGACCAGAACAAGACAGCTGCTTACAGGTATTGCGGCAATGTTCTTTACCACATTAGCAGGATGGAATAAAGCTTAAGCGAGTCAACCGAAATGTCAAAACATTTCAGCTATTGGATGAGATCTTGTTCAAATTCAAGTATATGTTCAACTGATTCCATCTCAGTTATTGTATCGTTGTGATAATAGGTAGTTGTTGAATTTAAGAACTTTCTCTGGCATGTTAAGTTAAACCTTTTTTTTTCTTTTTTAGTTTTTTTTTTTAGTTTGCTTCTTTTTTTGTTCATTCTTTGGGGTCTACTTTGCCAAATTCCATGTACGCTTTGTCCTTATACAGACAATAGCTCAGTAACACTGATCTCTTCTGAACCTATTAACACCAGGTATCGACAGCGGAAGAGGGCGGAGCAGGACTGCTTGGAGGAAGAGCTTCATGGATTGGAAGGGAGAAACAGGGAGCTGCGAGACAAAGCCGAATCTGTAGAGAGAGAGATCCAGTATGTCAAAGACCTCCTGATTGAAGTGTATAAGGCTCGGAGTCAGCGCCTCAAAGAGGATTCCAGTGCCTAAACCTGTTCTAAGCACCAGCATTGAAAGATCAGTTTTTTCGGCAAGGACTTTTTTTTAAACAAGCTCTGGTAGTATGTTTTTGACGTTCAAAGTAAGTGATAAGAGTCATAAGAAAAGAGCTCTTTGCTGGGTTTGCTGAATATAATTTAGCAAATGATGTAATGAACACTGTGATACCAGCCTTAGGCTGACCAGTATTCTTAGTATTCTAATGAGAGCTAAAGATATTATGCATTTTCATGATTAGGTTTGACTTTTTGATTTTTTTTTTTTTTTTATTATTACAGTCCTCTGTGCATATTAAATCATTTATACCAAAAAAAGAGAAACCACAGCTATACTACATATGCTAGCTCAGATGTGTGTTTGTTGTGTGGGGCATGATGGCACAGCTTAGTGAGGACTTGTAAGAATGTGATTGCAAATAATTACTGCTATTTTTTTTTGCGCTGTAACTATAAAGCCCCGTAATGTAAAGTGTACTTCATTTTGGTTTTTATTGACATAACATTGACATTTTTGTATTTTCATATTTTATTTTGCCTGTGCATCTTTTTTTAAATGATGCAGGATAATTCTAAAGTTGTTCAATCACATTTAAAACAGTGTACATTATCAGCCAATGTACTGTGGTTTGAAACACACTAGTAAGCTTTTAGATTTCTTGGTAACTTCACTGGCTCAGGTATTGAATGCATGTCAGAAATATTGAAAAGCATGTTAGGTTACGATTTACTGCATGACTCATTATATGACTGCATTGTACATTATGAACGCAAGCAGACTTTGTTTCGTCCATCAGACCTTTTATTGCCATTTTCTTGATTACAGGCTGCCAAATTATTTGCTCAATTTCTAAGGCATGGAATTGCATTATTCAGTATGAGAGGCCGTTTGCTTTCTTGTGCAGGTTTGCGGCAAACAATCACTGTCATTTACTAAAGAGCTTAAAAGACTGTAGGCCTAATGTAATTTATATTTTTAATATATATATATCCAGGTGCATATTAGGTCTGCTATAAATAGTTCACTCACCACAATGCTGGTATTGGAAGAAAGTGCTGCAGAAAATCCTCTGTGTGATAACTGATATGAGCATCAGAATCAAACAGCACATGTGTGAACCAAATTATGACATTTCTGTATACTGATATTAAAAATGTTTGTTTAATGTTGACAAAATGCTCAGAATTATTTGTGTTTGAGTCTGGCTGGATTTCTTTTGGAAAATTTTCTGGCACTTACTAACAAGAAATTCTACAAACACTTTTGTTTAGCATTCAGCATTTTTTTTTTAGCACAATTTTAGCATCACACAAAGAAACTCACTTGAACATATGTTATTATGGTGTTTATTAATAGAATGTGTTATAAACATAAACCAGAAATATTTGGAAATATATGGATTTAGTTGCTTACTATTATAAAAGAGAAAGCTAATATAACTATTAAAAACTATTAAAATAGCAGTAGTAGTAATTGTTGTTTGTATAAACAGATATATTTTATTTATAATAATATTTAAAACTTATTATGCAAATGACACTAGATTTCATAATAACAGAATAATATGTAAGGTGTTCTTCCAAGAAAAGTCATGGAATAAGCTGTGTGAAAAAATCACGAGGTCTCCGAGGAAATCACGGAACCCAAACTGTCAGCAAAAGGCATTCAAAAGTAATCACTTTACAGATCCTTGGCTGAGGAATTTAATTTCATTTACAATCATTGTTTTGAAGGGAATTAAGTGTTTTTTTTGTTTGTTTTGTTTTGTTTAGTGACCAATTTTTAAGACAGGCGGAATGGTGGTGGAAGTTAACATTAAAAACAATAATCTCCAAACATGTTGTTACACACACTTGTAGTGGGGTCTTAGACTACTCCTTTAGGGTTGCCAGCCAATAAAATTCCACAAAAATCTTAAAAAGTACATTAATAGATTATCAATGTGTACGAATAAAATAATAAAAAATAATTTCAATTTTACCTGAAATTAAGACATCAGTTTATTTACAATATTGTTAGTTAGCGAGTCTAAATATTTCATGTTGATGAAGAAAATAATAGAAATTATTTTATTTAACACTAGTAATATTTGTGCTATGTACAAAATGTACATAATTTAGGACTGCTGTTTGATGCAGCACATTTGAGACATAAAGAATCTTTAATTAAAAAAAAATGTTAAGTTATTTTGAGTCTGGTGCAAAAGTCTGTCACATTTTAATATGGGATTTTGTTTTGAAACTTTGTAAAGATATGCAAAAAGACAGGTTGTATCGAAAATGGCAAACAGTCTAGAGAGCAAAAAAAAAAATTCAGGATAATGACATTAAATTACAGTAAGTGATTTGGAAGGGGATTTATAATTTTTATTATTTATTTAATTTATTTTATTTTATTTATTTATTTCTTTTATTACCAAGAACAGCCTTAAATTGACTGTCCATAATTGTGGACACTATTCATAAATAGGTAAACATCAATCAACACAACTGATGTCTATTTAAAACTAAAGTAGTACATATTCAAAGAAGAAGTAATAAAATACTAAATTTCAATAAATGCTAAAATGGCAATTGTTGTTAATGAGAAATACTAGACCAATTCATAAAATAGAGTTATACTTTCATACATTAATGTGATCAGCTAATGTAGAAACTGGGATGAAAATTTGCTTAGGACTCATTACAATTTCTGATTAAACTACTAGGTGTTGTCTTCTGACTTTTATCGATGCAGTTCCTAATTTATCCACTAGAGGTCCCTTCTTATTTGGCTCTGTCTCAGTAGTGTGATGGTTAATGTACACCAAACTCAAAGTCTGCCTGAGTCCCATAATCACTATTATTTTTAATACATTATTAATTATTATTGATTAAAGATAGAATGGGTTGTATAGATTAAACTGTTATACTCACTAGTCACCACTATGGAGATGTAGATGAGTTGGGGCAGTGGAAAAGGAAGTGAGGCAGACAGTAAAGAAGTGCAAGCGGATGGCTAAAAAATAAGTGTGAATTCTGAATTCTGTGTGAATTCAGATATTAAATGGCAGTATTTCTTTATTATTTCCAGACTATATAAACATTCTTGCCATTAATAAGTAAGATATTATGGAAATCCTCAGGTTGTTGAGTATCTACATGTGAAGGAAAAATGTTTATATCATATTCTAAAAAGCATGGCTTTCCCTTTTGACTAAATACTGTTTTTAATGACTGTTTGTTAATTTAAACACATATTTTCACATAGGAAAAGGTCTTTATTTTTATCCTTAATGACACATTCAGAATTATATTTATTTATAGAATAGAATACTTACCATCACATATATAAATAAAATTTCAATAGCAAGAAATAAAAAACAAAAACTCTCCAGATTCATCATATTCATCAAATTCTTATATTGTATGAACACGATAGACTAAGTAAAATTAATTCACAGTAAGCTGATGGCCTAAGTAACATTCTTTATTTCATTTCTTAAAGCATTAACATTAAGAACAGCATTTACAATCTCCATTCTTTTCCAAACTCGCAAGCAAACTTTTGAGAAATTCAGTATGAACAAATGAATTAAAAATCACAATAGAAAAACACTATCGAAAGCATTAAACACACACACACACACACACACACACACACACACACACACACACACACACACACACACACACACACACACACAATAATCTCAATCATCATCTCTAAATTTATACCAACACAGTACACAACTAAAAATCTTTGCTAAAATTAATAAGCTGAATAGCTTTTGTATATTTCTGTCTACCTTTTTCCCCTGCTTCTTAAGATAAAACCATGTTTGGTAATTTGGGACATATTGGAAATGATTAAATAACAAACATACATATATGAACTTTATGCTTATTTTGTTGGAGCAGTAAAGTATAAATATATATAATATATTACTTATTATACATTTATAACGATTATTTAAGAAGTAGCCAAAGCATATGTAATTATTTCTACATAAAGATTTTGGGACCAACTTCCTGTTTGATGCTGACCACACCCATTTATGTGATGTCACATGAATTAACACAAGAATTTTTTTTTATCCAACATTTCCATTGTGAAGAATTAATAACACAGGTTTTGACATTGATCTGTCAGACCAGAAGACAAACGCTGTTAAGTTAAATCAGTTCAGTATGTGAAACAGTATGTGACTCAGCAAATGTCAACAAGAGGTTATTTACATGTTATAAATTAATAGCACTATAATGTATTAAATAATCTGCATTGTCTACAGTAGTATTATGAATAGTCAAGTCAAGTGGCTTTTATTGCCATTTCAACTATATACATGTAATACAGTTTACAGTGAAACAAGACAGCGTTTCTCCAGGACCAAGGTGCTACATACA
>JAQQZR010000003.1:13805019-13832937 GCA_030068235.1 Notoglanidium macrostoma | reverse complement strand
TAATAATAATAATAATAATAATAATAATAATAATAATAATAATAATAATAATAATAATAATAATAATAATAATAAGAATAATAATAATAATAATAATAATAATAATAATAATAATAATAATAATAATGGGAGAAAATTTCAAATGTGTCAGGTTGGCCAGAAATTTTTCCAATTACATATTACTTTAGTCAAGGTAAGTTTTGAGAACTTTTGTTAGTTCAAAGAAATTCTTAAGATAAAGTGCCTAATATTATCAATTCAGGAAATGTTCACAAATTTAGCAACTACATCAGACAAATGACTTTGGCTCACTGCCATTGATTTGATGTAGCTCTGTAGGTGTGGATGTAGGATCTAGAGAAAACCCTAAGGCTACTGAATCTGTCAATTCTGCTGTTTTAATAAACTGTTCCAATCCACTATTAATATTTGGCTAAGCCCAATTGTAGAAGATAATATTAAGCCTCTTCCTCTAGAGGGATCTTATACACCTATCTATGTAAGGCATTTAATGCTCCTTC
This sequence comes from Notoglanidium macrostoma, assembly GCA_030068235.1. Taxonomy (NCBI): domain Eukaryota; kingdom Metazoa; phylum Chordata; class Actinopteri; order Siluriformes; family Auchenoglanididae; genus Notoglanidium; species Notoglanidium macrostoma. The sequence goes on along the minus strand of JAQQZR010000003.1, from coordinate 13,832,416 downwards.
ATACTCTTAGGTCTATACATGTAACCTGTATACTATTCAAACCACTGGTTCTCTGGATTGAAAACCAGAAAATGTAATGCCTGTTGCAAAAACACTGTGTTTGTTTTGTGTGCATGTGTTGAGTGATCTTGTTAAACTGTCTTCTAGCAGATGCAATTGGGTTGTAGGCAAAAAATATCTTGCCATCAATCTTCACAAGAACTCCTGGACCACTACCAGTCTGAAAGCATCAATGAATGATCCACTATTATATTTTAAAATGGTAACAGAGGTTTGTCCTTGTATGTATTCATTTTCGTTAAATATGTCAACAATGTTTATGGCCAAAAATCTAGCAAATTCTTGCCAAATGTTCAATAGTACTGGTATTGTAAATAGTACTATTTTTATGCCCCCTGATTGTGCTTAATGGTAGGGTGATGGCATGTAATGATTGTAGGAGAGGATGCAGATGTGGGTTAAATGTTTAAATTAGAGCTAGGCTGACAAATGCAAAACAATATTCCAAAACTCGCTCACAGTCATGCAATATGTCATGTGATGAGCAAACAGACTATCACAGGCAAGAAGCAAGAGGTGTGAGTCAAAAACACAAACAGAGTTTAAAATCCAAAATATCAATAGAAGAGACTAATTTCAAGTGAAGGATTATTGAGCATTATGTCACAACAAGCAAAGTCTGTATACGCAGGCCGAGGGGGTAACAGGTACAGGTATGCATGGTTAATTCTCAGGTGACTGCAGGTGTGGACATAGATAGGAATTGGTAGTCAATGCTGGCCATGTTGGAAGGAGATAGTGCTAGAGATAGTCTGGAGTGGACTCCATTGCTGATGTGACAGATCAGTACCACCCCTGTTCCTGTTCCATGAGTAGGATCTTGTAGCAGCCAAGGTACCTGGTATTGAGCTGGTACTAATCTGGTACTGAGCTTTTAGCAATCTGTCAAGTCCCTGATGTCTCTCATGACCAACCACGCCCAGTCCCCAGGTTAGTATTTTGGGTTCTCCCCATTGTGTCAGTCTTCAAGTTGTTTGTTCCTTCTGGATACTTGTTTGTTGGTGTGTGTTCTCCTATACCTGCTCACTTTATTTAACCAGTTATCCACTGTGGGTGATTCATTGGGATTTGGTGTTCCAAAGGAACACAAGCTGCTGATAACGTGCATGCACTGAAAGGGGGTCAGATGTGTGGCAGAGTAGTGCAGGGAGTTTTGGGCATGTTCAACCCATGAGAGAAATCATGCCCAATCTTCCTGGTTCTCAAAGCAGAAGGTTCTTAGGAAGCGGCCGACCTCCTGGTTGGCTCATTCTACTTGCCCGTTAGATTTGGGGATGGTATCCTAACAAGAGACTCACAAAGACCCCCAGCTTCTCCTTAAAGCTTGTTATATGACTTGCACATCCACAGGTTCTTAGGATAATGATACTTATTCTGTTCATACTGAATTATAGAATAGATTAGCTGAAAAAATTGTTACTTAGGTTAACATCTAAGATTTATATGTTCTCAGTATTAGGCTACTTTGTCTACTGTGTTGATATAATTTTTTAATTAGTTGACTTACTGGTTTATAAGTTGAACGTAATATGTACTTTGTTAGTAACCCAAATTGTTTCAAGCTTATATTGGGCAAGTACACAAATTCATTCAGTCATGTATCTATTATAGCTGGTATTTGTTCCCAAATTACTAGGTCATATAGGCAATAAAACTTATGCCTTTGGTCATCTAAGACTATACCAAGCACAGTAAATAGTGTTATTTATAACATAGTCAAAAACAAGACAAATAATTTTGTAATAACCATGGTAAATTTGAGCAGATGTGTGGTGTGGGTTAGTCCAGATTATCACAAATAAATAAATACATAAACCATGTTGAACTAAAACAAAGTTAAACAAAATCAATTTTAACTTTGCATAAGTGAATTTAAAACACACTTTTTTGTTTTCTTTTATGAGTGTGGGTCATCATTTTCTGAGACATTTTTCAGGGATTCATTGTTAATTGTAAATGAAAACCACTTGGATCTGTTGAATAACAGGCTTCACTGGGGCTTGGATTCCTTGCAATAAATAACTGAGGAAAAGTAGAACAGAACGGAACAAGTAAATTTCTTTCCTAAAGAACACATCAACATTGTTCTAGTATCAATATCTCTTTGTTTCTGTCTCTCATACAATATCCATAATTGTTTAGTTGCCAAAGTGAAGGGTATCCATGTAAAATTTGTGTTGGCAGAACACAGCCATAACTTATAACTTAGCCATGTTTACAGCCAGTCCAGTTTCACAACAAAATTTACACAATGCAAACAATTGTTACATTTGGGCCATTTATTTGGCCCACATGTTAAATACTGCTAATAAATTGTATGTGCTTAAAACCAACCATACTTGGCCCAGATTTCCCAATATGGCATAACAAGAAAAATTAATAACAGCTTCATCAGCACAACCACCTAAACCAGTACACATTACTAGCACTAAGTTTGGAATAGCATGAAACCTGCGCTGCTCACAATCTTCATGTGAAACACTCTAGAGGTAACATTTAACTTTGACGCTTGAACATTTTGCTGAGTATGCATTCTGGCGGATCTGTGAGCCACTATCAACTATCACTCCTGTTTCTTAATGATATGGGGCCTCTTGGTGAGTGACAGAACCAACAGAAGTGTGGATGGATGAGGATTTCAGCCCCTGATTCTAAAAAAGGGAATTTCCACTTTGGTGCATTTGGGAATTGTGGCACATGAAACACACCCTCTTGTTTGTGAAACACTGGCTTTCAATCAAGTTAATATGTACACACTGTTCAGTGACCCATTCAGTGGTTACGCTGAAACATCCTAAATCACCCAGACTAGTGTAACGTGACAGCTTCATAACAGTTAAGGGAATACTTTTTTCTTGTTTAATTATGTTTGAATAACACAATAATTATATTTTCATAGCTACAGTATTCCAAACACAAACTTGAATATTGCTGTGTGAAATAGATTACATGAAATGATAACTGAGATTTGTTGGGTGAGCTTGTTTTCATTTCAAACTGACAATATATAGGTGACATTAAAAATATTCTAGATTCAGCAGAATTTCTTACTTTCCAGAAGGTAGAGTTTGGGGCACCTGCTATTTCATATAGCCTAATATATGGTAAAGATGGGATGTACAGTATTACATTATTAAAGTGTAACCTTAACACCACCCATTGCATAATTTTGTAAAAAATGCTACAAAAAATGGGCAAGGGGCTGGAGGAGGGGGGGACTGAGAGTTGGACATGGTGGGGCTAAGGAGGGTGGAAGGGTGAGGGCGGGGGCAAGGTTGTGTGAGGCAGGAGTTTCTCAGTCAGTCTCAATCAGCATATAATTGAAAATATGCACTTTCACAGATTCTCACCCAAGGGCGGTGTCTGAGGAAGGTGCGTCTATATACTTTTTTTAATATATTAATTTTATGACGAAGATAAGTCCCAAACTGTCGACTCTACGCCAGCATGGGTCTTGCAATTTTCAGGATGATTTTAACCAGTAGATGGCGTACTGAGCCATTTTCAACCCGTAAAATGCCGAATTTTTGTTAAAATTGTATTTTTTCAACTTTAACACTAGCACTGATGTTTCCCATTACAGTACAGTCATTTCATTAGTTTACACCTAAAAAAAACACACACATTTAAGTGTACAGTACAGCTTTCAGCATATCAGTTTTGGATTGTGCTTAGAACATTTTCTAAAAACGTCATGCCCAGTTGGACTGTTCTACAAGATCCTTAATCGTTCTCCTAGAAACGATAAACCGAAGGGTACTTTGGGGTGCTAGATGATACGTCTTATAGAATGCTGATAACAAAAGACCTCTCTCGATCAGAAAAGATTCTGATCTGATCTGATGGAGTTCAAGGAATATTACTAAAAATGTATTCTTCTCTGGAATAATATTTATCAATGCCCAAATACAGCTTGTTTGTAGCCTATTTTCTGTGAGATCGGTTAAGTGGAAAAAAAAAAACATCAAGGGATTACGAAAAATAGTATTTTATTGTAAAAAAAAAAATAATTAAAAAAGTAATAATAATAATAAATGAACAATTTGTTCATCATTGATACTGACCAGCGTTTCAACAAATGTTCCTTAAAACTGATAATGTAGTCTTTACTAGAGCATCTAGGTAATGACTATACCAAGGGATGCATGACCAATTTTATCTTTTTTTTCTTTTCTTTTTTTTCAAAAAGATTTTTGAAGCTTTTTGATCAAACCAAAAATAAAATATTGAAATGCTTTCTGGCGCTGTACAAACAATGCTTAGACAAAGTGCACTTATAAGTAACACAGCTCTGAGCTGGAGGAATCTCTTCTACAGTAAGCTTCTTCTCCCAGAGCTTGGTAAAAACAGTCTGAGGCGCTGTAGTGAGGAGGAGCGTAGTCTGCCGTCATGGTGCCATCCTGCAGAGTGGGCCAGTGCGCCAGGCAAAAGCAGTGCTGCAGGGTGCAATGCTGGTAGTGATAATTTTCTGAAGTAAAGCTGCAGCTCATTTCCATGCGTGTCGGGGAGCTGTAGCATGAGGAGGACGAGGAGCGAGATTCAGGTGGAGTGTAGCTGTTATAATCGACCGGACTGGGAAGACTGAACGAGTGTGTTGGTGAACTGGAAGCCTGGAAGAAAAGGGAAGCGTTAGACGTTATCTAAACACACAGCAAAAAAAATCCCCTAATGCCTACAATGCTGGACTAACATCCATCCAGAGTCCACTGTCGGATTAAACGTGCTGCAATAACGCCTACAGTGCTGAATTACCGCCTGCAACGTGGAATTACCCAATCATTATTGTATTTAATTATGGTTCTGACTGAATACCCTTAGTAAATTAAATTAACCCTTGCAACCCTATACCATGTAATTAACTTGTAAAGTTTTGATTGGCCTTTTAACGAACATTTGGAAAGGTGTATAAGTGCCGACACTGTTCAATTAAGCCAAGGGTGTTGAAATAACCCTTTGGAAGCCAGTCTTCCTCAGGAACGACATGGAATCTACATATCCACCACGGGGCAAATATTTATTTTATTGTATAAACCGATGTTGCTGATGAGCATCAAGTGCATGGTCCATATCAATCAGGGTTTTTGCTTCCATATGGTTAACCGACAGCTACATGCAGAGTGATGAATTCATTCTTCACAGTAACTTTTCCATTGTGTCCAGTTGGATTTAGGCCTTTTTAACTGTATAACTTATATTAAATTACAACACTAAGCTTTTTGGTAGAGAAAATTCAAACTGGCTCCAGTAAAGCAATTTGCCAGTGTGTTTTGTTGGACCTTTCGACTTTTAAGTGGATTTCTTAGTATTTCCCGGTTTAAAAAATAGCACTGATAAACAATTAGTATCCGAGTAACTTGATTAATAACTTGATTAGTAATCAAGTGTAAGCCCCTATAATTATATTTTTTGGTTTATTCTGTTTTTTTAATAGTTAAAAAATGTTAATCCATGCTGCCTTAAAAAAGTCCAACCAAGGCAGGAGAAACTTAACTAAAACATGGCTTTGGTTAGCAGGTGTAGAAATAATACATACTAAGCTGTTAGTGTAATATTCCGTGCTAGAAGGGTAGTATCCGTGTGGCCACTGCGCAGGAGCAGGCGCACACACCGCGGCGCTGGAGCTGAAGTTGTCTGCTGGTATCATGTTCATCAGCAGCTGATCATCAAACATGTCCTCCACGGCCATATGCGCGCTTTCTGCAAACTGTCGAGGCTGGAAATAAGCGTCCTGTGCCGAACTCCCGCAAATAATATCGAGATGGCCCGCTGGAAAAAAGATTGAGAGCAAAAAAACATACTACATAAGCACAGCAGGGTATTTAAATTGGGCATGTAAAGACCTGAGATGATGTCACGAGAGGAGCAGCCAACAGCTAAATCACATTTGAATAGAAGTTTATAAAAGGAGTCCTAACACATTTTAAGGAATCTTGCATTACTGAAACATGACTCCTTTTTTTTCAACTGTTCTGCATGACGATCGAATGGTTTCATTTTGAAGTTAGTAAGTGGGAATCAGATTTTGCTTTCATTTGTGATCAAAATCTACCTAGATATCTTAAGGAGGCTTGCTTCAAGTGATGTTGCGCCCTTACTACAGGCTGGCTCCGTAATGTCGTTGTTTTTTATTTATTCTGTGCAGATGAGGACTACCACCATTTACCAAAAGACAATCCCGGTGTGTAACTTTATGCAGAGACAATAGTTAGAGACATTGTATCTAGGCTATTCTAACACTTTATAGCAATAGAAATTGGCTTAATGCTTTCTATTTTGCCATCATTATTGTCTATCTAATGATTTATTTATTTTTTTTAAGATTATGGATCAGTTTACCCATAATCGATAATTTGGCAAAGTTCTTTTGGCCAATTTTTTTTTCAGCAGGGATGTTATTTTGGTTGCATAGACTTTACTGTTACGATTGAAGAGTTGCTAACTTTAGTAAGTCGTAGGTCTTTGTAATGGAGTGCACACTGATGAACCTACCAGTCACTGGTGTAGAACAGACGTCCTGAGGCGTTACAGCTTGTGTTTTCTTTGGGGGTGGGGGTGGGAGAGAGAGAGAGAGAGAGAGAGAGAGAGAGAGAGAGAGAGAGAGAGAGAGAGAGAGAGAGAGAAAGGTTAGCACTCAGCACTTAATCTCTGTGGCTTTTTAACATGCTTTATGCCTATTACAGTGTAAATGTATTCCATCAATATTTGCTCACTCATCAGAAATCCTCATAATGTACAAGAACAGGTGTGGCCATGTCGAGTATTGTATCAGTTAGTTTCTGATTCACCCTAGCTACTGATTAAACACCGATCCCCTGACTTTGATCCGCATGTGAAATCCTTTATACTTCTTGTGCTTTAAAGGGGGGAAAAGCAGTTCTTACTCTCGATTCTGCTGCCTGAAGTGCCCTGCGCTTTTGAAGCAACTCCTTGACGGTGGTTTTCACCCGCACACCCTGGTACACCTTAGGTTTGTCTGGGGATGAAGAGAAATATGGTCACGACAGTAAAATCACTCAATGCCCCGAATGCCATGCATACTATAAAGTATTTATTTATTTGTTTGTTTGGGACCTTTCCCTATTTGTTCGACTTTTTATTTTTCTAAACTTAATTTCAGTTTGAAAAATTTAAGGATTTTTTTTTTTAAGTGAATAAAAGTCTATTTACATAGTTGCGCAACAGTCATTCAATGCTTCATTGTAGCAGAGGCGCCAATGCGCTGCGCATTAGAATAGGCACTCTGCAGAAATGGAGAGTTATACGACTAATTTCCATCAGTTTGCTACAAAACTGATCTTGAAATAATACATTTTCATTATAGAAAAGTCTAAAGTTTCGTGCAAAAAAAAGAATCTAAAATCAGCCAGCACCTAGCTGTGACTGGTAGTGCAAGGTTGGTATGCAGACACGGTAAGCGCAGGGAAATGCACCGCACCCACCCAGGAAACAGCTAAATCCCGCGTGTAGTTTAATACGGAGTGGGACAGAGATCTCAAGCTGCGTGTGTGGAATCTCAACAATATCCTACGGTAAGTAGGCTAATCTATATACAAGACCAGGATTTTAAAAAATGCGTTTGAATTTAGCATGTAGTGGGAAAGCTTTAGTAAAGTCTGTGCGACTTCTTTTGAAGAGAAACTCTTTGTGCTCCGTTGCAACTTTGTGTCCAAATTGGTGTGTGCTGTAGACCACATGCTGCAGAAGAAACGTAACATAAGCGATCAATCTCGTTTAACTCCAGTCTCGATGGAAAGGATGCTTAGTTTTAAGTGCGAGTTTGATCCATGATATGTAAAGTGCCTAGAAAAATTCCTACACGAACTGAGCGATTCAGAAGAATAACAGGCTGTTGAATTAGGTTGTAGGATATAACCACACAACCGATCTACATAGGATTAAGTCACAGATTTTTTTTAATTGGCCATGTAGCTGGATGATATTCGGTCAGTGGGCGTCTTCTTGAAATCTTGTCTAAAATATGTATGCCTAAATGTTCCGTACAAGGGAAAAAAGGTTAAGATAAAAAACAACGCCACGCCATGGCGGAGCTGATAGAGGCATGCAGCAGGAGGTGAAACTGGCACTGATGCTGATAAGATTGGTTCGGCGCACAATCACACTTACCCTCTTATAACTATTCATATGACTTATATCGACACCTCAAATCGTTTTGGAGTTGGAAAAATATTCTGATTAATCCGCGCTCAGTAAGATTTCCAAAAGAAGAAGAAAAAAATACCTGGCCGTTATTCAGAAAAAAGAAAACCCTTGGGCAAGGTACATATTTAAAATAGTAAGTCAAATATCCTATTAAACGGAAAGCCTTGCTACATCCATTTGAAATCATAAACGCGCCCATAAATCGAAATACAGAAATATGAGACGTATATGAGCTGTCTTTAAAATATGCCTATGAACACAGCACGTGGTGTGCTCACTACTATTTTTAAAAGGTGCAATAAATTTACCACTAACACAGCTACAAAAAATGCCTTTCTAAGTTAAGCTGAATTTTTTAAATAAATTGCAATACTGCTGGACAGAGAATGAATGAGCTTGTTGGGCAGAGGCATGCTGTACCTTTTGACCCGTTTGAATTAAATAATTTACTCTAAGCTATTTTTTTTAACCCATCTGCCTTTTGCATGTTTTTCCAGGTCCCAAAGGATAAAGAATAAAATAAGAAGAAAGAAGAAGCATTAACTCACCAGACATTATTGGCGTGAAGAGGAGCAGGACCCAGTGAAACACCACAAAGCGCCTGTTCTTGGCTCTATTATATGGGCAAGAACGAAATATTGATAAAATTGTCACAAAGTCTCAATCAATCACCCTCACAACACTCTCACTATATACAATTATGCAGTAATATAGCCAGGGAAGCATTAGATTGAGTTTTTCTGCCCTCATCCCTACTATTTAAAGTCCCAAGAACTCAATGATTTGACAATGATTTGATTGCGCGATACTTTCAATTTGAATATTCAAAGACTTCGCAAAAATACTTATATCTTAGCGATATTCGCTATCAGAGCGCATGTAAGAGCACCCCCTTTAATAGAATATTACACCATTTCATACTTTGAGACAAAAACATAAATATATTTTTGACATTTTAGCACCCTTTTGATATTGATGCCAAGAGGCTGGCTATGGTGCTTTCTTTGCACTTTACAATATCAGTGTGCGAGCAAATATCATTTTAAACAATCCACAACACCATGTATATATCCCACAGTGCATAACTATATAAAAAAAATAAGAAATTATATGTTCTGTGGCTTAACTGTAAACCAATTTTCCAGAAATGTTGACATGGGGGGCGTGGCATATAGTGGCAGCCATTTTGACCATCAGAGCATGGGGAGCTTGTGCTCTCTGACATACACTTAACACAGGTTAACAGTTCTGTACTGAATATTATTTTATTAACATCATATGTAACCTCAATTTTATATTAATCATATATAATCTGCAATGCTTTATGGAAAAGCTGCTCTTAGAGTAGGCTTTTTGTTGTAATGTTAATTCCTGTTGTAATGTATAATCTCAAAAATTCAAAACAGATAACCATAGGTTGCTTTTATACTGATACTATGTAAAAACATTATTTTATATGACAAAACATTTTTTCATTATTTATATTTTACATACTAGGAAAGATTTTGTAAATGAATGCAATAAGGCATTAATAAAATGCAATGTGGTCATACTTTTTCCTACCTTTTTTTATTTGTATTTATTTATTGTTGATGAAAGTATATTAGACTGAGACCCTTATCATATGGATATATATTAATATATATAATCCCATTAATGAGCTATTAAAAAAGGATTTATTTTAAACTTGTCACAAGTCTGGGGTAATCCTAAATGTTTACAAAATAATTATTTTCAATATTGATTTTTCATTTAATAGGCTATGTGTGTGCTTTGTGGTTCGATGTTTTATTGAGATGTTGGGTTGATATTTTGTCATTATTTATGGGTAATACCTATTTGCTGTCTTTTAGGGTTTATTAGAGCATTTTAAGAGGGGCGAATGCCAAACCTTTGCACATCACATGTCTAGTTTATATATATATAAGCATACAGCAAATGTTTACATTACATTGAGAAATGTCATACAATTTGCTGTTTTGTTGTACAGTTTTGTGCACATGATCCAAATATTTAAATGTATATAATATAATTTTTTACCTTTTTTCATGTGGTATGTCTCAGTAAACTAGTATTTACAATGTGTCAGATATTGTGGCGTGGATAGGTCGCTTCTGCCTACCTAAAGTGTTTAATAATGAAATTGAGCATAAATAAATATAAGTACAAAAATATTTCACACTATATTTGTGAGTTCTCAGAGGAGTTTTTTGTGTATAACACCTTTTTCTGGTCGGTATGGGGTTCTTCACTCGTGTCGCCACCACGTGGTGTGCAATGTGATCAGCAGGTCAGAAGCAGGGCAAAGAACATTGTCACTAAAGCATGATCGTGATTTCAGCACGAAGCATACTTTACTGCAGGTCTAGTTATGAGTTTTTATATTTTTTTCGTGAAAATTCTTGAAAGATTTTTTCGAATTTTCTTCATTAACAACTTATCTAAACTCTTAAAAGACCCGAGTGAATTTTTCACCTGTATTGTTATATTTAACTAGTGTTACTTAAGACAAAGCAAATCAATATTATAGGATTAACCTTTTAGAATAATAAAGTAATCAGATATGAAGTGATATGAAGTAGTAAGGAAATTGCAAGGTCTGAGAGATTTTATTACTTCTGCCAAATTCATATGGACTATACATAGCCTAATGAATCTTATCTAGCTTTTCAGTTGAAGCAGTTGTACTGTTTTATTTTGTGCAGTAATATCAGAATGTATGAAGAATTTTATTAACCAAAATGTCAATACCAAAAATATCATTATGTGGCCATTCATTTTTGCACAGAGGAGCAAATCAGATATTCAACAAACTCAGATAATTCCATATACATAATTTAGTAGTGTGTCTTAGTGTTCCTTTGGCACACCATGTTTAAAACTTGGACACACCACTGATTTGTTTATGTGCTTTGATTCCAAGAAAATATTACACAATTTTCTGTCTAATCGTTTATATGCCTACAGAAAGTCCTGAGAAGAGTTAAGAATCAGAATAACCAGCTAATCAGCCAACAATCAGGATAATAAAAAGGAGGTAATAAAATTATAATCAAAAGTAAAGGTAATAAAATAATGGTAATCAGGGTAAAAATGGAGAGGCTCTATGAAAATATACATTTTCTCATTTAAGTTTATTTATCACATAGATGTTGTTATGACATTACTACAAAAATCCTGGATTAATCTGTTTTGAAGGTAGACTCATAAAGTTATTTATATTTTTAATCATACAAGTATCTAAAACTTACAATATACAGCACATCACAAGGATCAGGTAATAATTCATTTAGTTTGTTTAAAAGACCTTACAGTGCTGTCTAGTCATTTTGATAATAGATCAGCAATATTTCAGGGAAAAAATATATACGTAGAATATTAAATTAAATGCAATATTTAAAGAGAAAGTTAAAAAGGAATGCCCATGTCTCTTCAATATTCAGCATCATCTTAGTAAGATGTCTTGTCTTCTTGAGTTGAGTTTGGTTTTTGTTGAATAGAAATGCCTTAATATCCAATAGTGCATTCATGCATGTTAAAATTTGAGAACTTTTTTTTTGGTGGAAGTGATCCACCAAAAATTAGTAGTAGCTCCTGATGTTTTAAAAGTTGAAATGGACTGTCCTTTGTTTCTCCTATATTAAACAAGCTTTGCCATGTTTGCAATTCAAATACTCTGCATCAGAAAGTTCTTCTAATTTCACAGTGTGACCAGGCTCCAGGGGCATCTTCTTTGACCCATGGCAACATGTCATTCAGGGCAGAAGGAGCATTCTCAGTGTCTTCCGTGGACTGTGCAGGGAGTTTGGCTACATGTTCGCTGTATGTTGGGCATGGGAAGCTGGAAGGCAGCTGGAAGGAAGAGTGAAATGGCATATCATCCAGGGTGTGCAGGGAGTAGAACTGCGACGAGCCCATACTGGAGCTCCTGGAGGAGGAACGGTACTGGCTGGGGCTGGACGGCTCCACAAGTGCCGGAGCCAAACCGCTCCCGCACAACCCCTCTGCAGGCTCCATCCCGGCCTGCTCCCAGGAATCCCTCTGCACAAACAAACACAAACAAGACTCAGATTCCTGGCTGTGTGTTAATCCTCAGACTGGAGAACTGAAATGATCTTATCAGAGATGAACATGATAATTTTGCCTGTGGTTTCAGGTTGATAACATATCTTTGTTTTAAGGAGGCAAAGAACCTTGAAGCTTGTTCTATATGGAAATAAAAGAGTGTGTATTAATGTGAAAACAGTGGAGTAGAAATTAGCAATATATTACCAGTACCATTGTCCTGGAGGAACAACATTTTGTATAGAAGGTATGTTGATGAATGAATACAGAATACAAGTATAGGCTAGAAGGTATATAGATGAGTGACGGTAAATTCCTTGACCTCACTATATTACTGAATATAGCCTATATTTAGTCTGAACTGAATAATGAAACAGTGAAGCAAAAGAAAATCAGATTATGCTAAGGAGTTGTGATTTGGCACAAAAGGGAGTTTTGTTGTACAGATTGCTGCCATGATCATTATTTTAATGTAGACAATTAATTGCTGCAATATTGCAATAGAGCAATTGAAAAATCCACACCTCACTGATAGCCTTACCAGCATAAAGTGAGAGGTATCCCCAGGAAATGGGGGAAGCCGAGTGGCCAATGCAGTGGACGAGAAGATAGAACTTCCTCCCCCAGAGTGAGCAGCACTGCGGTAGTCACTGAAAGACTCTGGGTAGTAACTATCTATTAGGGATGAGTAAGTAGACATGGGCGTAGTGTCACAGGAGAAGGACTTCCCTGACAGTGCTGAAGAGTAGATGTCTGTAGAGAATTGCTTGCTTGAAGAGCAAAACTCAGTATCAGAAAAGAATGGTCTTCTCATGCCATAGTATCCTGGCAGTGTATGGGAACCTGAACACAATGTGAATGAATATGAGTCACAGGCCTGTTAAGTAGTCTGTGATTTATTGTAATAATAGTGAGAGCCAATCTAGAAAAGCTATATAAGTGCCTATCACAAGTTAGCAAATAATAATAATAATAATAATAATAATAATAATAATAATAATAATAATAATAATAATAATGTCATTAATTTCACTGTAAGACTGAAAAAGAATAACTTGCCTGGTTCTACTATACTGCTTTGCAAATATAATGGGTTCTGACTTACTGTGCAAAATGTATACTAGAACATCACATATATCTCACATGATTGCTCTCTAGGTACACTATCTAGGGTGCAAAATCTGACAATTTGACAAAATTGAGTATCTGTTGTTTTGTTCATGATGTTTGGTTTAAATTAGACAACGTTAACATTATCCAAGAAACAATTCTATGTTCAATTATCTAGTCAATACTTGCTAAAGATCAAGCAAACTCTGATGCCAAGCCAAAATGAATTTCTCTCTGTTTAGCTGTAAGCTGTGAGATTTATTGCTGTCTGCATTACTATGACAAACTAGTTTGTCAGGTCAATAAATAAATGTGTGCTAAAATTATAAGCATGTGTTCATGTTCAACTCTTTATGCATGCAGTTGTAAACGATCATTATATACCAAATGGAGGCCTAAGCATGGTGCATTCTGCATAAAATATAAGGACACATTTCAGAAAAAAGGAACATACTGAAATTTAGTGTGTTTATTCATTTCTGTGATGGAATTTTTCTTCATAGATTAAAAAAATCAATCTCACCTGCCATTTGAATGAGTGGGCTCTGAGCAGACACCCCCTATAAACAGAGATGAAGTAGAAAGCTAAATTTCCAAAGTATTGTTTTATGTAAATATTATGGCATACATATATGGCTTTATAGGGACATAGATCCTTATGTATCTTTAGTTATACTAAAATATACCCATAACTCTGCATTTCTGAGAGAAACAGAGCTGTAATATTGATGACTAGGGAATGTAAAAAGTAAATGCTATAGTTCGGAATACTCATCTGCTAATCTTTTCGGAGATATGGTCTTGCCTTATGGTTTAGGATATTTAACATGTTCAAAGCCCTCAGGTCTCTTTAGTTTAGAATAGAAGAGTTCTCTTTTTACCCAGTAATTGTTGTTGGTGTGTGTTGGGTGGAGCAGTTTGCTACGTTTGAATAAAACTGAGTTTGAATGGTGGTTTTGATAGCTATTATCATTTTACACGTTGGAAAAAGTGAAATAATTGAACTTGTCTATTAGTTGCTCTTCTTCTTCCTTGGCACTCCTTCCTACCTCTTTTTGTCTGCCTTAAATAACATATTTTGTAATATTTGTATGTGTTCTTAAAGATTATGTAGATAACTTTTGTTGAAACAACAATTTTTTATATAACTCAGCAGTCCATTGTTTTTGATATTGCATATTACTTCAAATTAGTTGTAAAAAGTCTAATAATAACACCAGAAAACTATTCTGATGAACAGCACTTGCTATTGTGTCTTTTTCTTAACACTTAATACAGACTAACATAGGTCAGAAAATCGGCAGCTCTGTATTAAAGATTTATACATTAAATGTCTTATTTCACACCTCTCATTCACTATTTCCTCATGTTTTGTTATACAGCCTGTGATGTAGTGGTCAGAAAAAAATCTGGAAAGAAACCCCCAACCCTATTTTAAAAGTATAAAAAACATTTGAAGTCCACATGGGAATCATGTTAACATGTCAAAAGTAGATGAAGCACAGAACAGCAGACAAAACATATGATGAGCTTCTCTATCATTTGCATATTACGAACATAAAAGAGTCGATATCAACGTAACCCTGGCTGGAGGACAAGCAAATTTTGAGGCCTGGATTTGAATGTCATTTGCCCATCAGAAGACTTCCCCATGTTGCCTATCCACAGCTCAGTGCATCTCCGAAGGCAGGGTATGAAAAACAGGTTGCTGTACGAAGAGCCAAGCTCTGTACCTGAAACCTTGAGGAGCCTGTACGTCGAGGAAAAAGTGATGAGCTAGAAGCAGAGAGTGTTAGATACAAAGACAGTAGATGTAATAATCAAACCTAGCATCACTCTGTGGTCCTGTTTAATGTTATATGCATTTCTTTGTTTTTTGTATATTAGGGTCCATAGCGTCAAAAAAAGATTCTAGTTTAGAACCTATTCTGATGGAGAAACACTTTGTTGTAGGGTTCTATATAGAAAGATTAAGATTTCCCTCAAAGAGGCCACTAAAGAATCCTTTAAGGTTCTAAATTTGACCTCGATAAGTGTGTACTTCTTATATTAGGTTAAATTACAAGCACATTCACTGACCTTTCCTGCTACTGAAATTTTACAAATGCTTAAAAATAGACCACATTTGCCCTGTTGCACCTTTGTTTTGTTAAATCTGAAAATCAAGATATACAGTACCAGTCAAAAGTTTTTACACACCTTCTAATTAAATGTTTTTCTTTATTTTTATTCCTTAAAAGACACTTCATGTCTTTAACCCTTTAACCCCTGTAGCACACTTTTTTAGGCCCATAAATTGTGTTTTGTCTAGGTAAAAATGTTGTTTTTTGCTTTTAGTTAAGCGTTTTAGTTAAAGCTAATTGATGCGAAACTGG
Source organism: Notoglanidium macrostoma (assembly GCA_030068235.1). NCBI lineage: Eukaryota > Metazoa > Chordata > Actinopteri > Siluriformes > Auchenoglanididae > Notoglanidium > Notoglanidium macrostoma. Next base: position 13,816,646 of record JAQQZR010000003.1, on the reverse strand, counting down.
TTCCAATAATGGAGCCACCTTTAGTAGTTAAAGGGTTAAACAATGATGGACTGCTGTTTTCTCTTTACTTAGTTGAGTGGTTCCTGACATAATATACATTACTACAGTTGTTGAATATGGCTTTTTACTGCATTTTTATTATTTACTATTTACAGTTAGATTGTCTCAAATGCATTAAGAAGGCAAGAAATTCCACTAATGAACTTTTGACAAGGCACAACTGTTAAATGAGAAGCATTCCAGGTGACTACCTCATGAAGCTGGTTAAGATAAAGCCAATAGTGTGCAAAGCTGTTTACCACATAAGTCCATACATGTTCCATATATTATTTCATAGTTTTACTGTCTTCAGTATTGTTCTACAATGTAGGGAATAATCAAAATCAAGAAAAACCTATGAAAGACCTTTTGACTGTTACTGTATAGCTTAAAGGAAGATTAACATAACTAACCTTACATAATTAGTCTTAGGTTATTAAAAACTAATAAAATATTTAAAGTTGGTGAATCTTTACTAACAATAAAATATTTGTTTGTCATCGTTTTTTTTCTAATGTCTTCTATTTTCTTTAACAATATATCACAATTTATTATTTAATAATGTTTCCTCAAGATCTACACACAAATACACACAAAAGTAAACTTTAATGAGGCTCTACTGAGTAAAAAAAAAAAAAATTCATTTGAGTATAAAACTCTCTAAACCACATTGTGTTTACTTGGCAGAGGTTGTCCCTCCCCCACATATCCGGCTCATCTTTCACAGTACAATTCATACAATTCACATGAGTGGCAGGCCCTTGAGATGGAAAGCAATAAGGTTTTATACAAAACAAAACATTCCCCTCTGAGTACTATTGGACTAATGGACACATTAATATAATAGACACTGCACTGTGTAAATGAAGCCAAGATTAAATTGAGCATTCATATCACCATGACATTTTTCTAATCATGACCTGACTATGGGTGAAAAACTCTCCAACTTTCACTATGAGCAATTAATATCATTCACAAGATTTAAAAAAGTTCACATGCAGAAATAAGACAAACTGTATACATTAAGTAAAGTGCACTGCTGCTTAAACAGTGCATGTAATACACACATTTTACAAGAAGTACCCTATCCAATATGAAAGCTTCACTAATGACAACTGAGCTATTATGAGTGTAACTGGATTCAGGTGCAAACTAAAATAAAAAATTTATTTTGCACCTGAGTCAGCCAAGCACCACTGACAGCTCATCAACAGGTAAATCTTTTAAAAGATCTCTGCACCTGTGCATGCTGTGTCAGTCAACACCCGAGGCCATTCTGAGTTAAAAAAAAAAAAAAAACAGCAGGGTGTATTTACAGATCAAAGTGCCATCAATATTGCATGGATCAGTGTCTGTATGAGGCGAGGTATCACCATGTTGACATAGCCGTGCCATGAAGACCATGACATCCAGCATTCTTAAGAATGCAAAGTTTGCTTTTATTAATTCATTTGTTTTTCAAAAAACAATACTTAAATATGTGTGAGATCTTTTATAGTAATTTTACATTTTACAGTAAATTACTTATTTGTGTTATTTCTTATTTTACATAAACCTGGAGATGTGAAGCCTTGTTATCTTTATTTTTGTTTAGTACCCTGTTGTCTTCCTAGTCTTGTTCCATGTCTTAGTTTGTCTGTGATTTAGATCTTGAACTATGGATTTGCTTGTGTTAATTCTGACTGCATGAGATGGCCATTTGGATATTAATAATACATTTTCACTAAACACAGATAAAAGATTTGTCATCCACACCACCCCTAAAACTGACCATTGGTACACTAATGGATGCCCAGATTCAGAAGCAAACTATGTGAGAGCTGCAATAAGGCAAAAATAAATAAATAAATACTGTAAATGCAAAATGGATATGCTTGAGGATAGTCCAATATGTTCCACAAGATATTGTAATTCATAGTGCACACACCTTGCAGCACAAATGTGCTAACAACATACTAGCGTGGTGAAAGAGTGAAAGAAAACATGAAATGCAAATGCTCTTTCCAAACAGAGCAGTGGTGGCATTTGCCATTGCTCACACACAAGAGAGCTGAAGTTAGATGACAATCTCTATTCTTTTCATTAAGCAGAGTTGTATTTAATGTTTGATGCTCAGAGCTTTTTGCACATGTCTCATTTTCTGTTGCTGTAGACGGTCTTGCATTGATTCCCTAAAGATTTGTACTTCCCCAAAACAATTCATCACCAAGTCTTACCCTTGTTCAGTGCATAATTTAACTTAGATACAGTTGAGTTGTTTCTTCTAAAAACCTGCTGCTGTATTTACATAGCTTGCCCTGTGCTTATCCTAGGGCTCTTATTCACAATACTCACACTCAAAACCTTTTCAAAACACTTAGTACTGTTTGCCTTTATTCTTCTACAATTGTATACTGTAATGATTTATAATTCCAGAACATAACTATCTGGTGTCATTCAGAAAAGGATGGGATCCCTTTTGAGTCTGGTCTCACTTAAGGTTTCTTCCTCTGGGGTTCTCATGGGGTTTTAACTTGTCACACTCTGAATTGCTCATTCAACACATAAATGAAACATTTTAATCTACATTTTATATCTGGATTTCTGTAAAGCTGCTTTGTGACTATGTTCATTGTTTAATGTGCTGTATAAATAAAATTAGTGTCAAGTGCCATTAAGGCTCAAGGTTACTGATCAGACGGTTGGGGGTTCAAACCCCAGCACCACCAAGCTGCCACTGTTGGGCCCTTGAGCTGTATCATGGCTGACCCTGCACTCTGACCCCAATTTGTCTTAGATGTTAATCTGATGAAATCTGCATTTTTCTGGATAAAATTTTTTTTTAGATTTCCAACAATACTTTTCCAGCCAAAATGAAACCTTGCAGAAAAAAACGTTTGTATCCCAGTAATGAAAATAACATATTACAAAAAAGATATTGCCTGAACAAGAAGTGTGAGTCAAAAATTGCAGCAGGTTCAAAATTAAGTTTAGAAAAACTTACTAGCCAATTTATTTATTATTTATAAAGCTTTAAAAATGATACCTGGGAAATACTGATGTGTTTTCAGGCATGGTTGTCTTGGCAGGGTTGTCTTGCTAAACATTCTGTTCAGTTTAGTGATATTTACTGCTCTTTCTTAATGTATTTAATTTCATTTTTTTGAAGGCATCTTTACAGCATTTCTTTACATGTGCCTATAAGACATTTTCACGGTACTGTATATTTCAAATAACTTCTAATCATTTAGAAACTCTAAAATATAGATAACTTTTTATTATTTTACAGAAAAAATATGGAATGTTAATTAGGCAATATCAAGCCCATTGCCCAAATGTTTCATTTATAGAATATAGTTATGAAAAGTTAAGGCTCATGCTCAGCATGCATTATACTATAAGAGAGCTAGCTATTTAACTCTTCTACTGTTGCTATTATATTCTGACAGCAAGTGTGGCAAGCACCACCCTTTGCTGTGTGTCAAGTTTAGACCTGAAACTTTGTTTACACCTGTAGATAGTCTCTTTTTTTTTTTATTTAAAAGGCCACAGACTTTACAAAAGCCAGCTGAAGCTCAAACCACTTTTGTGTTGTCCTGGATTTGCTCAATTTACTCTTAAATGTTTTTTTCTTTCATTCTTTTTAGGCATTGGTTTATTGTTATAATCACAAGGAAACTTGTATATTTACAAATGTTTTTCAATTTAATCATTAAACAGCATACAAGACATGTAACTTCAATTGAAAATGGAATAAACTGAAACAAATTTGTCTTACTAGCAGGTCTTTACTTCCTTTTTTTTGGTGATGATCCTCAACAATCCTACATAAACTTACTAAAATATAACACTTTGCAATAAGGATTGTTTTTTTTTTTTAAGGAAATAGCGTCCTTGCTTTTTTAAACATCAAATTTTCAAATAAAGATTACTTTTTTGCTGATATCCTTCTTACAATCCATATTTTGTGCCTTTAGTATGAAAGAAAATCAGTGGACAGATATTTATTCATGCCTATGCATGATGCGTGTGCTGCCATGCCGTGCGCTGCTGTGCATAAAGTAACCTGCTTTTTGTGTGCTTGTATTTTGGATTTCTTTTCTTATACTGCGTGAATGAAACCAAAGTTAAGATGGCAATGCAAACAGAAGCGACTCCCCTGAGAAACAATAGTGAGGACTTAACCATGAAAGGCTGGCGTTGCTGGTGCAGCAAGATGTCTAAAAGCCTTATTCTAGTCTGTCTGGCACAACAATGGCAGACTTGTCTGTGGTCTGCAGGAAGAACAATATTACTGGGCAGGTGTGCGAGACTTTGACTTTGCATAGGCAGACCACAGACCAAAACGGCAGCTTAACTTGCTGTGGCATGGTGTTCGTGACCATTCCCTTTGTTGGTTATTGTTGCTGCCTTCATTGTGAATGCACATGTGATTGCTGTGTTCCTTTTAGCTACTTATTGCTTATGTTTTGGTATTTGCTGATGGGCTTTACATTACCACACGGGATGGAGAAAAGAAGCAGATTGAAAAAGGCATATACCTAAGACCAAAGACTCAAGATTCATTAAAATACAACGATAATCCCGTCAGCAAATAAAAGTGCAAAGCCATGCATAATGTTACCAGATAACCATACCAACTGTTTTAACTGACTGTTTCCATGCAATAAAGAAAAAAGTGCATGGGAACCATGATACAGACTGAACTTCAGTTTAGCTTTATGGCCAGTGATATTAGATGTTAAACTTACCGCAAAACGTGGTCCGCTGGTTTGTCGTGATCTCTTCTCAGCAAGCAGATCCTTGACAGTATGCTTGACTCTGACTCCCTGATACACTCGCTTGGAAAACTCTAGGAGAAGCAAAGACATCACAACACTGAATGCCTTGGCACAGTAAAAAAAACATTATGTGACAAAAAATGCAGCAAATAGCTCCCGCATTTCATTGCAGTTCTTGTCACAATGTCAATATATGAATATTTTCATTTGCCTAATTTCATAAATGTTGCTTTTTAAAAAAAAAAAAAAAAAAAAAAGCCTTTTCTCCTCAGAATTAAAGACTTGCTATTGTGGCACCCAATACTAAAAAGTAAGTAAGGTGAGTAAGGTAAGTAACTAAGTCCTGCTATTGTATGCTATGCTTGCAGAAGCCTAAATGTAGTTTCTGTAAAAATGCTGACAAAACTCTTTGATCAGTGATGATTCATGTGTGAATCATAAGCATGCTTTTGCTTGAAATTTCACAGGTAACATTCTGATAATAGTATGTATACTGTGCCTCCAGGGGGTTATCTGTCAAAGTAAGGAAGTTTAGGCAGGCTTAGATCAGTGAAAAACAGGCCCATATTCAATCCAGGACTACGTAATATCATAGATACCTCAAAGGATGCATCATCAGAGTAACATTTAAAGGTAAAAGACAAGTATTAGAACAGATCAGTTGGTGGGATGAGTTATTAACTACATTCATCAAATGTTCTACATGTATTTTTCTACTTTATATACGCTAAGTTTGTATTATTAATCACTTGGAATAACATTACTGGGTAGCACATAACCCTGTTAACAGATGCCATATTTGCAATTTAAAATGCTCTGCGATAGGAAATTGCATGCAAAAAGCATAGTAGTATTATGTAAAAGACCACAGATTTATGAATGAACTGCAGAGGATATGATGAGTTACAGTGCCTCCCCTGCCTTAAAGTGACAAACTGATTAAAGTTAACTTATCTTAACTCTTAACTTTAGATTAACTTTTCTTAGCTATATTTGCTTTGTTAACTTTAGAATGTTCAAACTGGCAATGTAAGACCAAGGAAGTACAATTATTGTCAGGACAATACTATATAAGAGACACAGTTTCAGTACTATATATAGACCAGTTGACAAAAATCACTATAACTCAGATATGGACTGCATCAAAACACAGTGTCTTGACCCTACCAAGCAGAAGAATAGTTTTAGCTTATTGACAAATGTTATTGTAGATTATTCAGCTTACCAGCTTCCATGTTGCAGATCAGGTTTGCTGGTGTTGAGTAGTTGGAAGGCCAAGTCACTATTCCAACAAAATGGCAGTGTCTACTTCAAAACTTGAACAGAATTTGATCATTGTACCATACACTTCAGATCTTAACTAAGCCTAAATGCTACTTTTCCATCAAAGCTGAATGAGTAGGCAGCTTTTGAAATGACCATCACCAATTTGTTTAAATGCAAATAAATGGCAGGACGTTTTTCCAATATTTGCATCTATGTTCTAGATTAAAAAAGAGAGGACACTGAAAGCAAGGCAACATCGCTGGTAAACCCTTCTTATGCTCCTTTTTGCCATTTGTTGGGTATTTCTAATTGTAATGTTTGAGAAAAATATACAGAAAGTTCAGCAAACATATTACACAGAAGCCTGAGCACTGCATTACACCAACAGTACTAAAGAAAAAACTTTTGATTATAATATAAATACAAAGAATTTCGAAAGCAAAATATAACTTCATAATTTGATTAAGTTGTAATGTCTATTTTGGGTTGTTAAATTGATTAAACTATATATTATAGGTTGGACATGAAAGTCTACTCGTTCACTTTGCAAATTATTTTTTCTCTGGCTGTGTGTCTGTTCATCATCTTTTTTTTTTTTAAACTTAAGATACTGATGTGGTTGGACTAATAATTATTCATATTAATAAAATAAGGCATATTGGTTTTAAAAGCCTTGGCATGTCTCATATGTACATGGTTGTTGGATTGTATAAAAATGAAATAGTATGCATAAAATATTATGTGAATTTCTAAATATCTAAGTCTAAAGCATGTCTACCTTATTTCCAAAATATTTTATCTTTTTCAATAATATGATAGTGCATGGTTAGTGCAACTAAATATTTGAATCTTTTACTGGGTACCAACATTGGTTTACAGCACATTACACCAATTTGTGTGAAGTGAATAACATTGATTATCTCATTACAATGGCACCTGGCAAGGAGTGGGATATATTAGGGAGCAAGTGAACAGTCAGTTCTCAAAGTTGATGTGTTGGAAGCAGGAAAAATGGGCGAGAGTAAGAATCTGAGAGACTTTCACAAGGGTTAAATTGTGATGACTAGATAGCTGGGTGAGAGCAAAAAGAAAAAAGCAGGTCTTGTGAGGTGTTCCAAGTATGCAGTAGCTAATACCTACCAAAAGTGATCCAAGGAAGGACAACTGGTGTAACTGCTACAGGGTAAATGGGGAAACAACAGGTTCAATGTTGCGTGTGGGGCATGGAGGCTAACCCATCTGGCCTGATCACATAGAAGAACAGCTACTGTAGAACAAATTGCTAGAAAAAGTGGAAATTATAAAAAGAGGTCAGAACACACAGTGCATCACCTCTTGCTGCATATGGGGCTGTGTATGGAGCTGCATAGACGCAGACCGGACATAGTGCCCATGCTGGCCCATCTCCACCAACGAAAACACCTACAATGGGCATGTAAGGATCAGGACTGGACCATGGCGCAATGGAAAAAGGTGGCTTGGTCTGATGAATCACATTTTCCTTGACATCATTTGGACAGCCGAGCACGTGTGCGTCACTTACCTGTGGAAGAGATGGCACCAGGATGCACTATGGGAAGAAGGTAAACTGGTGGAGGCAGTGAGATGCTCTGGGCAAGGTTCTGCTGTTCTGATGTTCTGCTGGGAAAACTTGGGCCATAGCATTCATGTGGATGTCACGTTGACACACACCGTCTACCTAAAAGCATTGCTGCAGACCAAGTACACCCCTTCATGGTAACGGTATTTCCCTAAAGGCAATGGTCTCTTTCAACAGAATAATGTGCCTGGTCACACTGCAAAAATTGATTCTATGAATCCTCTGATTGATCATCTGTGGAATGTGCTAGACAAACAAGTCCAATCTATGGAGGCCCCTCCTCACAACTTACATGACTTAAAGGAACTGCTGCTAAATTCTTGGTGCCAGACACCAAAGCACTCCTTCAGTAGTCTTGTGGAGTCCATGGTGGTGGCACAAGGTGGACCTACACAATATTTTGCTGGTGCTTTAATGTTATGCTATATGATGGTTATAAGCTTGGCATAATATGATACATTACATGACTATAAATCTTCCAGAGATTGAAATGAAAGAACATCTGAACCTGGTTTGTGACCTGAAGTTGGTCATATGCCATGAGTCAAAAAGATTATTTGAGTTTCAAAAAAAGTTTCAAAGTTGTTACTGTTATAACTTGTTGCTTCAGGGTAAATGTCGTTTAGCACATTCCCTCCTCTTAGTGCAGAATCAACATGTGTTGGCTTCTTGCCAAATTGCTAAATTTTTTTTTAATTTGAGGATTTCTTTTCAGCAAGAGAATGAAAGCTTTTAGATTCTGCACATCGCTGTGCTGCCCTCTAGGGGAGGACTGTGGAGTAACACTTTTAAAGTCACTCTTTGTAGAGAACTTCCTGTTTTTAAAAAACAGCATTGTGAAAGCACTAAAATTAAGTAATTTTTTTTCTAACAATGCCTTTGGATGTTTACTTTTTGAAAGTCTTGAAAGTTATGTGGACATTCTCACCATATTTGAAAACACAGCATTAAATGGATGGGTTTTTTTTCTTTTATTTTTTTAAATAAATCTATTTATTTGTATAATTCATTCAGCCTAATAAAGTGTAAGTTGGGTGGTCATGGACATACAGAGAAGAAGTGATCACAGGGAAAATAGCTAGTCTGGTCTCATGGGCGTTTGGAGACAGCTCAGTAAATGACAAATGATAAATTACAGTATGATCTCCCACTCTTGTCTCTCTTGTCTTGTTATCAATTGGGAACAGCCAGTACACATTCCACTCCTCCTTTTAGAGGGGAAATATTCCTCAAGCTAAGTAGTTGGAATCATCATGTTACACTCTCACTCCCTTACTTCGCCTTGTCCTCTTGACTTCCAAAAAAGGGAATCTTTCTTTAAAAATGTCACCAACTTGAAAAATAGCATCAATTTAAGATGTATCTCCAGGACAGACTGAGAGTGTAAATGAGAAAAACATTTGCAAATGTCTCAAAAACACTATTTAATTAACTTCCAATGATCTTTCTTACAGATGTCCTTTAATGTGTGGAACTGAGTCATTTCAGTTATTTTTGCAAGTAGGTTTATATTTAAATGTGTACCACCTATCCCCATTTGTTTTTCATTCATTCATTCATTCATTTTCTTCAGTAAGCTCTTTTATCCAGATCACTTACTCAATGTGCTCTTAGTCATCTACCCTTCATGACTGTCATTACATCACTAAACAGCTTGCTGGAGGGAATGGGGGATAAACTTGATGTTAAACATGAATGAGACACAGCCCTGCTTCTTCTGAGTCAGACTGTTATATAAGCAGTGGGTGGGAAGAACTTTACACAGGGTTTACAGTTAGAACAGATCCTGCATGCATATATTTAATCTTTTACATTAATCTAGGATCATCAGATTTTTCTACACCTGAACCTTGATATCCTTAAATGTGAAAGAACAGCTACCATGCATTATGAGTCGGATGATGCAGTTTGCATCTCCTCCAATCCAATTTCATGCAACTTCTGTAGCAAATATAATGAACGAATGCTATTTTGTTATATTTTATATGACAGAAGTTGTAAGAAAAGCCCAATGGTGATAGTCCTGGCCCTCAGACCTCAGAGTTGTTTTATAATGCATTCTAAAATGTTTCATTATGAGGTAGGCTCAGCTCCGAGGTATCATCACTGATTAGAACCTGTCCTATTTGTATCTCATTGCTTTGATTACAGTGAAGGTATGTGCTTCTGAAAAGGTCTGTTTTGGCAGGTCTGTCTCCTGTCAAAAAGTAGATGATGCATTGTTTGGAATCTTCGAATGACAGAAGCATCATTTTAATATTGTCACTTTCCCCAAGTTTTAGTCTTGCTTAAAAGTGGCCGTAAGTAGGAACAAAATAAATTTACAGGATCAAGATAAACATGTGGTCAAATGCCAATTATCACATAATGAGCTAATATTAGGTCTTTAAGGAAATCATGGCTACAACCCATATAAAATAGGAATGATAAGTAATATAAAGTCATATAAAATGATATACAATAATATATATAATAAAATGATGACAAAACTAACTAAATACCTGTTTAACTAGACCTGTGTACCCTCACATGCAATAAATTACTGGCACTGCAATTTCCCAGACTTCAGCAGAGGAAAAACTAAATGTCACTGTTCCCGACAGTAAATGTCACAATGTTAATTTTTCACTGAGGTGCCTCAAACCCCAGAATGTATTGAACGAAATAATGGAACATTGCAGTGTGTAAAGCAGAACTTTATAAATGTCAACTCTAAGCTTTAAAGTCCAGCATAATTTAGGAGGTTCCAGTTTCAGCTGATAATTAAGAGTGGCCCTGCTGTTTTAATAAGGCATGTTTCTCATTACTGCACTGTTCACAGGACACCAGGCAAAACATGCATCTCTGTAGTGGAGGATGGACACAGGGACCAAGATTATGTAACTAAACCCAGTAGCACTAAGTGAGAGATTTATATTCACACCAATAGAGAAAGTAAAGATTTATAGTCCATTTCAGTTAAATAGATTATTAAATGTAGAAACTGTATATTAACATACATACACATGTATACAGCTTTTGTATGTGAACTATAGACAGAGATATGATATCTCCTAGAAAAGCTATGAATCTTGGGCATGCTTTGCTGTCATGAATACTGACTATTTCGTGTAAACCACCACAGGTGTTCGTCAGATCAGTGTGCAGATTTGAAGACTATGAATGATAGATGAAAGATTTGTAAGATATGAAAATGATAGCTTTGAAGAAAGGAAACACAAAATGTAAAATAAAAAAGTTAGGTTATATAAGTAGTGTTGCAGATGCACCTCACTGAGAGCCAAATGTTTAGCCCACTGCAGGATGAACCACAGCTGCTTCACAGCTATGTGTCTCCTCAGAGGCAGGAGATTTTCCATTTCTTATTCTGGCATACTAAAAGCTTCACATAGGCCTATACTGCATGGCCGTAACTTTGTTTTGGAAAGTGCAAGAACAGGAATGATGACAACACACAGAAAATACACAGTCAATTAGAAACCAGACCAATTTGTGCCAACAATGTTTTTTTTCATTGTCTGTTTCAAGCATATCTAAGGATTCTATTTTAATAATCACTTAAATCCACACAGGATTTTCCTGCTATCTAGAATGATGGGTACTTTTGAAGTATTTAAAAATTTAGTTGATTTGGGTTAGATCACCATCTTCATTGGTGGCCCTTTAGAAGCAAAAGGAAGTAAAGAGCCTGATTACACTTGCATTATAGTTACAGATACACATCAGTCAAAAGTTTGGACACACCTTCTCGTTCATAGGTTTTTCTTTTTTGTTGTTGTTTTCCACATTGTAAAACAATACTGAATACCTCAAACTATGAAGCGACACATATACTGAATTATGTAGTAAAAAAAAAACAACAAACTAAATATGTTTCATATTTTCGATTCTTCAAAGTAGCCACCATTTAGCTTGATGATATTGTGGGCATTATCTTACCCAGCTGCATGAAGTCGTCACCT
>JAQQZR010000003.1:13765239-13804919 GCA_030068235.1 Notoglanidium macrostoma | reverse complement strand
ACGTGTCTTTTAAGTAATAAAAATAAAGAAAAAACATTGAATTAGAAGGTGTGTCCAAACTTTTGACTGGTAGTGTACATGCCATAATATTGTGATTTTCTATAAATAAATCCTTGATTCAATGATGTGATTATATTGCAGTGATGTAAATATGACACATAGGACATAAACTTACATTTCCTAATAAATAATGACAAATAATCCAACTGTGAACATGGCTAAACCGATATAATTAAAAAATTATATTTTTTATAATGTACATCAGACCACATCAGAGCACACTAAATGTTCATATACACCATAAGGCCAAACGTTTGTGGACACCAGACCATCACACCCATGTGTGCTTGGTGAACATCCCATTTTGGACTTAGTCCCTCTTTGCTGTTATAAGACCCTCTGCTCTTCTGGGAAGTTTTTCCACTAGATTTTGGAGCGTGGCTGTGGGAATTTGTGTACATTCATCCACAAAGAGCATTAGTGATGTCAGGCACTGATGTTGGGTGAGCAGGCCTGGGGTACAGTCACTGTTCCAATTCATCCCAAAGATGTTCAGTGGGGTTGAGACCTCTTAGTTCCAGCAAAGGAAAATTGTAATGCAACAATGTGCAAAGCCCTATATAATACTGTCCCTATATAAAACTTTGTGGCAGCAGTTTTAGGGATGGTCCACACATATGGGTGTAAAGGTCAGGTCTCCACAAACCTTTTGCCACATAGTGTCTACCCACTAAAGAAATGTTGTCATACTTTTGTGTATTTTAATTCCTGCAATTTTAACAATGAGAGACAGCACCACAAGTAATTTCATTTTTATTTTGTGTCCATTTAAAACATACAAACTTAAAAAAAATAAATAACTCTATGACGATGTTATGAAATAATAAAATAGCATAGACCTTCACTGAAGGGATAATATACATTACTGTTTTTTGTTATGTTTGATACATGTAATATACACAACTGGAATGCTCATATAAAGTTTACGTCATGTGACAATGCAGAAACAGTTGAAGGCTCTGACCGATTTTTAAAAATTAGTAAATCATTCTTTTATCACCTCTGGTAATAAAGATGTTCAATAAATGCATGTCACAAACATGACTAAACAACTTCTTAGTTTAAACTAAAACAGGAAAAAGTGGGAAAGCCATACTGACTCTGTCATACTAAAATACTGCCCATTATCATTTCACTATTCTCAGAACAAATCACAACAATCCTACTAGCTTGAGACAAAAACTGTATAGCAAATACCATAGTGACTTTGCAACAGGTAATTAGAAGGTTATTCAATTGTCATTGATTTGACTGGTTGTAAGTGAGCTGTTACTGTTATGTGACATAAAAAAATTCTACTAAAAAAGTTTTTTAAAGAAGTTGCATACACTCTATCCCAAGGTTAAAATGCCTGAATACTGATTTATTTACTCTGTACTAATTTGCAGATTCACTGCCTGGGGAAACAACCAGTTAGAAGGGAACTGATAGAAATATTGTGTCCACTTGAGGTAGCTCTCTACTGGAAATAAAGTAATAGTGGTTTTAAATAAATTTTGTAAAACAGCACTTGAGAATTTGTAACTTCATTCAAACAGGCCAAAGCCATGTCATTTGTACTTGTTTAGTTCTTCATCCTAAACCTAAGTTTTTCCTGCTTTGCTTCAAAGCCCTGTCAAGGAAATTAGTAGTGTTTATCATCTGTCATTCTAGTAGGTCCTAGATGGCATGAGTCCAGCACAGTTTGGTGCCTTGCCAGCTTTTACAAAACTAATAAACTTGACATTAACCTAAGGGGCTGAATTCATGAATTAATGATGAGGGGGCTCAACAAACCATGCTGGACTTGTGCCCTTCAGGACAGGTCTAAAGGTCTAAGTCTGCTTAGGTGTGTTTAGCACTCCTGGTACATACATTCTCCAATTACTGTCTTGGGTTGCTTGGAAGAATCACACTTATCTTTGTCAATAACCTTCCCAGTGAAATCAATGCAGTCCACAATGCGATGGCGTTCCCCATGACCACATGTTCGGGAGCACAATGACCATGGACCTATTTGCCATATAGGACATGGAAGATCTGCACAGGGCCTGATGTCTGCAGGTCTGAGGTCTTTATCACAAAGGTTAGAGTAAATGCCAGCATTATCCTTGCACTCCACTGTTCTCCGAATCCATCCTGAACCACAGCTTTTGGAACACTCTGACCACTCTTCCACTACCCACTGTGGAACACCAAAAGGATGGACAATGCGGACAGATGTCGTTTCCTCTTTTGGTTTCCTGAAAGAAATACCTTTGGGGATAAAGAATGTATATTTAATCTTTGCTGGGGTTGTTTCCCCAGTGGTAGAAAGGAGTTGGATGGTGATGGCTTCCTTGAGTTGGCGAAAGCTCTGGATCCGTTCTAAGATGGTCGCTGAGCCACTATACTTGAGCACAGCCCCATTAGCCGGAATGTCCTGTTCAACAGTGGACACGGAGAAGTTGCCGTTCAGTATATACTCACCATTTTCTCTTTTGATAGCTAGGTAGTTCCCATCATGTTTTTTGCCCTTGATGCTCCGCTGCTTAACGTCAATGTTGGTGGCGCCTACTGGGATTGTTACAATATCACTGTACCCCTGGCTGAAAATAGAAGAGTTTAAATTATTGATTTGTAATAGCTTATTAACACAGCAGTGACTATGGTATAACATTAGGGTTAGAGGTCTTACATGACTTTATTATATGAGCCTGATATCTTTCTGCAGCTAAGGCCATTCCCACCACACACACCACACTTGTCAAGCTTCTTATTGGAGCCAATCTGCAGGTCACAGCCAGCTTTAATGCACTGGCCTTGGACACAGATTGATGTGGAATCTGGGCTGCATGCTGTTCCATCAATGACCTACAGTTAAGAAGTAGTTATAACTAGAACTTCTACCAAGGCTTGGAATTTAAAACCATGATGTAATGAAAAATAAGCATGAATTTCAGACATCCTCATCATCAAAATGAAGTCAGTATTTACCTTGGCTTCAAACACTCTGAATTCACTGCTGCCTCTTGCTCTACAAAAGAGTTTGCACCGGTCCCGTGGTGATACACCAGCATATTTTGGTATCCACTGCTTGACATTTCCATGAATATCAAAGTGATTGGGATTATTATACTTTTCACACTGTTCTTCACGGAAGCTCCTTCCTGTAATTAAACATCATTTGATATTAAAACAAGAAAGCTGTTATGCAAGACAAAACTATGCAAGCCAGTACTAGTCCTCTCTCTCAGTGTTTCCAAGCTTTCCATCCAAAGTGCATTGCATTGTTCACTTTTTTAAAATATCATTTTTAACCTCATGAAGGGCTTGGTAATTTGCTGAGTTTGCCAACATTACCAGCATCAGCACCTTGTCAATGGAAAACTGACATTTGAAGACCTGAGTTGGAAAATACTGCTCAGCAGAGTGTAGCGTGTAACATACCGTGGTTGCTTTCACAGGCTTGTGTATTGCAGGAGCGATACTGAACTCTCTGCCCCTCGCAGTATTTCCCTCGGTTTTGAGGAGCTGGCTGATCACACTCTCTATATGAGAACATTACTCCTCCACCACAGGAGCGGGAGCACGGTTTCCAAACTCCCCACTCTCCCCAGCCTCCATCCACCACCTCCTGCAGCCAAATACAGACAGAGAAACTCACAAATAACTCTCTCATATTGTGCACTGATTAATTTCAAAAGTGTCACTTTAAAATATCAAGTATGATTTATATAGCAATAATAATAATATAGACAAACAATGGTTATACCAAGATTCATATAGGAACCTGATGAAGGGCTATTTAATAATATTAAGAAGAAGAAGAAGAAGAAGAAGAAGAAATATTTGAAAAGATGAGCAACATGCTTCACATTATTATTATTATTATTATTATTATTATTATTATTATTATTATGTAATATTATTTACCTTTGGTTCCTTTACCTCGTCAGATGCAGTACACACACCATCCAGGCACTTCCTGTTGGGGGTGCACTCTGTCCCATCTGCCCAGGGTAAACTCCCATTTGTAGTGGTGCACACAGACTGGCCTTCCTCCTGGCACCACAGCTGGCTGCACACCTCACTAGCTGAGGCATTTTGACAATGTGAGAAATTCCGTCCGAAGATCTGCTGGCACTGGTGGTCCAGGCTATAAATCACACCAGGCAGCTCAGTGGGCAAGGGCAAAATCTTCTCAGGGACATCCAGTAGGCAATCTCCTGTTAATAAGCAGTGAGGAAGAGAGAACCGTAAATCTAGAGAGACACATATTGTGTAATAGTTGGAATGTCTGGCTCCCTTTGCTGACGTTTAAGGAGACTTTCAGGAATGCACATCTGGACGAGTGAGCTAAGAAGAGAAATCCAAATGAGAGCAAGAGCCACGTGGGAGAAGATTGCCCACCTCAAATGCTACAGTAAAATAAGAGGGAAATTATGAAATAAATGACGACATCAGTACTTGAGAGACATTTATTTTTTCAAGGAAAGAACTGAAGTAATTTCTTATTGGAGATAAACTTAAATAAAAATAGAGCTCTCCTTGCATGGTATGGTTTTGTCTCTGCTTCAATATCGGTGTTATAAATACAGCAATATATTTTTCAAGAGACTGAACTTCCTGTTTCCATTACAATCCCTCAGAGAAGAGCTATATAAGGTCCTACCAAGTTCAATTTTAGATCTCCTATTGCTCTCCTTTTCTATACACCCAAGACAATCTTGGCTTTCACTGCTTTGCTGATGACTAACTACTATCTGCTATAAAATACTTGTCATTTCAGTCAGATTCAGCAGCAGTTGTGTAAAATAATTGCCTACTGAAGATAAAAAAAAAAAAGTTTGCCTAAATATATATTAATACTTACTTCACTTAAATTATACTGTATATTGATTTTAGGTATCATGACAGACTACAATGAATAACTGTAACATATAAAATTATGTACACACCGTGGCCATTGTCAAAGAACTCAGTGATATAGAATGCACTGCAGGGGGACCAGGGGGACATCTTTTTGAAGTTGGTATATGCTGGAGCCATAACATGGTGCTTGGGGAGATTTCCAAAAT
Organism: Notoglanidium macrostoma; assembly: GCA_030068235.1. Classification (NCBI taxonomy): domain Eukaryota; kingdom Metazoa; phylum Chordata; class Actinopteri; order Siluriformes; family Auchenoglanididae; genus Notoglanidium; species Notoglanidium macrostoma. The sequence continues at coordinate 13,799,820 of JAQQZR010000003.1, read as the reverse complement.
ACCGCTCACAATTCTTGGAATCATCATGAGGCATGCTCAGCACGTGGCCTACAGAGAAAATATGAATTAATGGATGCACTGACATGCAATAGGTGGTTGCACACTTATGTGAATGTAAAAACATTAGGTCTTTAAGTATATGCACACCTAATTCATGAGCTATTGTGAAGGCCGCCTGTAGTCCGTTGTCTTCAATAACAGAACAACTCCTTTTAGGGTCACACATGGTCCCCACATCAGCAATGCCAAGTGTGTCACAGCTCTGATGGCCACAAATGTCCTTGTAGGAACAATATGAATAGATTTATGTTTTAAATCAGCTTCTCTTCATAACAATAAACATAAACATTAAAATAAACATATTTATGAAATAAACAGTCTTGTGCTTTCATAAAAAAGATAGTGAAAGAAAGAAATATTACTGGCAGACAGGAAACTTATCAAGTGACAAAGTTTAACAGAGTGGTAGTCTAACAACATGCCTGGAATCTTTTCCACCCCTTTCCCACCATAAGACCTAGCCACACATAAATTGAATCATAGCTGGACAGGACACAGGCTGTTAATCAAATTCATATGTCTACACCTTCCAGAGGGCCAGCACAGTAGCAAGCATGCATCACTGGTTTAAAAGCATTGTCTGGATTTAAAAGGGTTAGATCTCATTTCTGTGGTTTTTTCACCTCTCTAGTGAATAGCAGAGCAGTGTCGTAATGCTCAGGATGCCTCTGGCTGGATGGGTTGAATTGCTGCTGCCAAGAACAGAAATTACGCAGCGCCAAGCCTCCATTACTGGAGACAGATGGTCCAACCTCCTCATCTTCCACTATCAGCAACTTAACCACCACCATGTTCAGTGAGTTTTTAATGCTGGGATGCTTGTAAATCTGAGCAGCCACGGACACCAATGTCAAGACATAGTGCTGTTAGAAGGAAGACAATATGCTCTGTATTAATCATTACTGCCAAGTTTGTTTTTTCATGTGCTTTTGAACCATATGTCATATCTAGCTTACAAGCATTTTACTTATTTAGGATTAAATATATATTCAGTTCATATCGGGTCATCTACAGTTTTAAATGCCAAAATAACCTTTTAACTACATCATCATTCAGCATTGAATTTCAATAAAGCACTTAAAGAAGCTTCTTCAAATCTTAAAACGGATCAATGCAATAAACTGTAGATTTCTACAGACCTCTCATATAGCTGGAAACTGCACAATACCGAGTTGGCTAGTGCAAGTGATTTTTTCTTTCTTCTGAAAATGGAGCTAACTGACTGCCAGTCCAGTGAGTCTACACTGACCCTGAATCTACATTATGCTTTTTCTCTATCCAGATGGTGCATGCATTTACACTTCTGCATATAATCTGCAAAACTCACTTAGGAATATAATGACTTTTGCCCTTCTGTGATTATCATAATATTTTCAGGGGAAAAAAGTAGTAGCTCAATAATTTCACAGCACAAATGTATAAGGCAAATACAAATCCTGACACAGGCTATGTCTCATTATAATCACTGTCCATTATAGCTTTGTAATAATATCAGTCATATTTTCCTTTAAGTGGAAATAGGTCAAAGAGGCAGAAAATTATGATTTCTAAAGAATGAGTAATCTTGCAAAATGCTCACTGAACAGTTACATATCTTTCAGTTTAAGGCTTACCTGTATTTGTTTGAATTTACACAATCACTATTAAGGAACACATTTTTATTTATTTATTGTGTAGGAAAATTCTCTAGCACCGTTATGATTATTTTGTCCACTGATGTCAGGTGTAATCCAACACAAGGCATGTAATAGCGTAGCATGGGTATAAATTGTAAAGAAATGGTTTAGGAAATGATCTCTGACATTCATATCTGCTCACGTGTCTGTCCACTCGCCTTTGTGTCTTCACCGTAGAAGCTCGACACTGAAGCGTCCGCCACCACCAGAGTCTCGATAAATCTCGGCACGGAGACAAAGCGCCTGCGTCTGGAAGAGTCTGAACTAACCCTACTGTGTTTACCTGACACCGGGCAACTTTCACCATCTGTTTGAGCAAGCGAGCTGCTTGTGTCTCGGATTGGTCTGGTCAGCTGTTGCCTTGTGATGACATGCGGCTGCTCGTGCGTTCCCGTGCCAAAGTGCTTGGGCTTGATCTGGTACTCGTCTCCGTCTGAAATGAACGCTCCCACAATGCCGTGACAGAGACTGACCGACACCAATGAATCATCATGAAAGTCCACAGTACCTGTAAAGAAGCAGCCTCGCAGTCCTGATCCAGCTGTTGCAGCTTTACTCATGTTCACAGCTTTTAGATCGGAGACTGACATCTGCCGCCCTGCTCCGGTTCGAGGTTCGACTGCAGCTAAATCCTTTGCTCTGATATGATGTACTTTCATTGAAGGGGATATAAAGCTGGTGTCTGGTTGAAGATTCAGTGTGAAATTGCGCCCGAAGGCTGTGAGTCTAAAACTCGGATGATCTTCGCTTCTCTTCGCTATGCGTCTCCCGGTGCGTCCTGTTAAACGGACAGGCACGATCTCTTCTGCTTCAAACCCGTCAGAGACTCGTCCACTGAATACACAAGCAGCTAAAAGTACAATAGAGTACCACGGGCACATCTTATTCGATAGTCAGAGATTTTTACGCACTTTAATCTAAGCGTGGTGCCGCGTTTTATCGGGCGCTTTCTATCCAGCTGCGCCTCGCCGCTGTTCCGCGTTAAAATCACTAGGACTTGGGCACAGCCTTGTCTGAAAAATTAACTAACTAATTATCCAGCATACGCTTTCATCAGCGAAGACCTATGGTAGGCTATATTCCTGTTTGATCCACACTGTTTGATTCAGATAGGCTACAGGACACTACAGAGTTAGTAATGCTGTGCGCTCTCTGTTAACTCCGCGCTTTACTGCACTCTGTGTCCACTACAGTGAAGCTCTTTATACTGTCCAACTCTGCTGAGGAAAAAAACGAAGAGGCTGTAGAGGCTATTTTTAATCTCTGAAATGCTCTCTCCTCCCACTCACATCTCTGGTCCAATGTGAAAAAAAAAAACGTCCTGCAGCCGCTGTCGTCAAGAGGAATTCTTTAAAAATCATCCTTTAAATCCAAAATGTAAATATATCATTTATTGTATAAATATTAGGCCTACTATTTCGACCTCTTTATCTTCATTTCTTTTTCTTGTTGTAGAGCTTCCTGTTCTCCTATCTGAGATTAAATGATGACGTTTATTATCTAGTAATAGCCTAATTGTCTGCATAACAGGCCTACAGGTTAACTAGTTTCTATAGTGCCTTTTTTGGGGGGGTTGTAACGATGAAACAGCAAATAATTCAATGTGTGTGCCATCAGTAGACTTTATGTGTAGCTGAAATGAATCATAAATTGCAAAGGACAAACCTTTTCTAATCTCACAGAGTAAGTGATTCAGTGCATTTAGGAGCTCGAGCATCTAGTGAAATGTGTACTAATGCACACTCACATCCACAAGGAGGCGGTATAGAGTTTTAGAGAGTAATTACTCCACTACTTGGAGCTCAGTGATGCTCTTTGGATGACTTTGTAAAGATTGAACCTGTTTTATTCATCATTTAAGTTAAAAAAAATTATAATAATAAATTAGAGTATTACTTTTGCTGGTCAAATGAACATCCCACCATTAGAGTACCACTGAGGCATGAATAGACTTCAGAAAAACAACTTGTTTGTTACAGGGTTGCTAGGAACAGGGTTGAAGATCCAGGCTCATTTTAGCCATTATTCAGTAAAGGATGCATACTTTGGAAACATGTGTCGTTTTAAATTAATGACATGATATTATTTAAATTAATATTCTTCGTAGCTATAATCATAGTAATAGAGTTGAGCTGTTTTGACAATATTTGGAAAAATATAGCAAATAGTTCACTGGACTTGCGTTTCTTTAGGCCAATGCTATTAGAACGTATCTTGATGTTGAATCTGCCTTTTTATTATGCGATTGGCAGGTATTATTCTTCCTTTAACGGGTAAATGGATTTGAGTAACATAGTGGATGACTTGGATGTATACATATTATTATTTAACATAAATTAATCATTCAAATTATAATTTTTTTCAACATTAATTCATTACATATAAATACACACGTATAAAGAATGTAATGTATGTATAAAATCCTCTTCTCACCTCCCCTACTTGGGGTTGGAGGCTGGTATGTGTCTTCCTCAACCTCGGGTCCTCTACCAGAGGCTTGGGAGTTTGAGGGTTCTGCGCAGTATCTTTGGTGTTACTGGAACTGCACATTTCTTACAGAGATCTCAGTTGATGTAGCTGGGATCTGTTGGAGCCACTCTCTAATTTGCTCCTCTTACCACTGGAACCACTTTGTACAAACATAATTCTTTCAGTTAGCAGAGTGTATGTTCAACATTTTTTTTAAATTATTCTATCTACTAATTTAAATGCACAGACCTGCAACTAAGCGTGAATTTTATATTTTCAAAGGAAATGGTGACATATGGCCGACACCAGAGGGCGAAAATTTGCTTCTTTGTGAATCCATGAGATGGCATTGGGCGCACTTTGGCACTAAAGTTAAGTCTTAAAGTGCAAGCCTTCATTAAGCAAAATAAAATAAAATAGAAAATAAAATAACCAGTGTATATTAGAATTATAAACACAAAGATTTCAGTTACAGAATTTCAATTTATGCCGAGTTTAGTTATTATGCAGCAGCTAGTGTTTTCCCACAAATATGCATAGTTTGCGTCGTTTCTTGAAAAGAGCGCACTTTCCTACTGATTATGCATTTACACTTCTTACGATTTTGTAGCGTCATTAAAAGGTTCAAGGCCACGCCCAAATGTCGCTCCAGCTTTAGCGTTATTCAGGCGCCCGGAGCAAATACCCAATCAGCTCTCAGCTCCCTAACCTCTCTCACTTTAGCGTGAATTGTTTACATATGACGCAAGATATTAGACCTGACAGAGGAGAGACGGGTCTGCACAGCCATGGATTACATGGGGCATTTTGTCATCAGATCGCTGATATAGGATAATTAAGACATGCAATTAAGAGCACTACAAATTCTTGCATGGTATTTTTGGAGGGCATCTCTGTACTAATTAACAATGTTCGTCCAGTTAGTGTTTTATGTTTTAACCTTCCTGCTTATTACCAATTTATACATGTGCGTAGAAATCGATTTTTGTGAACTTGGGCAACTTGACATTGCACCCAGTCAGAACGGGGCGATAAGACCAGATAGCAGCATTGTTCTTCAAATAAACGCTTTTAAACAGGTCTTCCTTTTGAACGTCGTACCCGACTCTAGTTTCCTCGCACCTGACAAACATACAGTAGAAGTATCCTCTCTGCGCCGTTGCTTCTACTCCGGGGATGTGAACTCGGACCCTTCTTCCTCAGCGGCTCTCAGTGTGTGTGCAGGAGTGCGCGGCGCGTTTTCTTATAACGGTATGGAATACGATTTCCAGGTTAGAGGGAATGAGACCGTTCATGGATTTCCCTCAAGCGCTGGAAAGACGCACGTTATACGCCGCCGGACCTCCCATAAGATCACCTCACGATGCGGAGTGACATCTGGAGTGAACCAAGGCGATGCAGTGCCACTGCAAATGCGCGAGCGCGTAAAGGCGCACGCAGAAATACGAAGCGAGGCGGCTCTGAAAAGCACAAACAGGGCCAAAAGGTTCGTTTCTTTGCCCAGGTATGTGGAGGTTTTGATTGTAGCTGACGAATCCATGGCCAAGTTCCATGGGGACGACCTGAAACATTACCTTTTGACACTCATGGCTGTTGCCGCCAAGCTGTACCGGCACCCCAGTATCATGAACCTCATCAACATTGTAGTAGTGGATATGCTGGTGATTTATAAGCCTGAGGAAGGACCCAAGATCTCCAGCAATGCTGCTCTCACACTGCGCAGCTTCTGCACCTGGCAAAGAAGATTGAACAAGGCGAATGACAAACACCCTGAGTACTGGGACACCGCTGTTCTGTTCACAAAGCAGGTAAGGAAGAGGCTTGTGGCACGTCAAGTAATCATAGTGGGCAGATTTTACTTGTTTTTGTATACTATAATTCATGATTATGCTCAGCATGTGCACTCAAGTCATGGGACTGCAACCAAAATATATATAGACATTATAGATCTTTTTCTTATATACTTTTATTCCCACTTCTGCGTGGGGTTGATATGGACAGGTTGGGCAAGGCATGGTGCACCTGGACACATCGCCAGTCAATCACAGGTCTAACACAGAGAGACAGACAGCCATTCACACACATTCACTCCTATGGACAATTTAGAGTAGCCAGTTAGCCTAATCTGCATTCCTTTGGACTGTGGGAGGAAACTGGAGCCCCCAGAGGAAACCGATGCATGAATAGGGAGAACATGCAAACAACATACAGACATGCCCCAATCAACTGGTAAATTTGAACCCAGATCATGCTTGCTGTGAGTTAACAGTTGCTAACCACTACATCACTGTGCCTCCCCACATTATAGATGTATACTATTTGATGAAAAGTTTGTGGATACTTGACCATCACACCTCTATGTGCTTTCACACCTCTATGAGCATGGCTGAGGGGTTTTTGCCTATTCAAGCCACAAGAGCATTAGTGAGGTTAGTCACTGATGTCAGGCAAGAAGGCCTGGGTTGAGTTTAGGGCTCTGTGCAGGACACTCAAGTTTTTCCACTCCAACCTTGGCAAACCGTGTCTTCATGGTGCTCGCTTTGTTCACAGGGGCATTGTCATTTTCATCTGTGGAATTCCCCTATAACAGTGCTTGAAGTACTTGACCATGATTCAAGTGTTCACAGAGTCAAGGCCACTTACTGTCAAATCACTAAGTAATGCATTTAAGCTCAAGTCCTTGTGAAGGAATAGGCTTTTATTCTCAAGTAAAAATACCATGGTATTGCAGTATACTGATATGTGTGGTGTATGCAATATTTGGTTGATTGTGAAAAATACTCTGGATCTCTTCATTACACAAATACGAGTAAACGTATTTCAGCATACTGCCAAGTAAGTGGAGTGTAAACCTTTAACAGTTGCTTGACCATGGGTACAGCTATGAAGTCTTATGTATTACTATGCATACAGTAACACTATGAGAACGAACTTACTATTTCTCAGTGTGTTTTCCTTATTTTCAGTTTTACAGTGCATGATGCTTTTCACAATATAACTACTAAACAGTTAAGTAAAATCCTTAGTTAAGTTAAAAAAGTTTGACATTTATTCACCGAGACAATTCTTTATTCATGGAGGCAACAGCTGGCCATACCATGACCATTCCTCTCTCAGTTATCATCTGTCTTATTACAGATTTTCATAGACATTCTTGGCCACCCCTGGTAGTCATTTAGAACTGGCCAGACAGTAAAATCTGCAGCCCAGTTTGCTGATCAGTACCAAGCAGAAACCCCATGATGCACATCACGTCGGTATTTCAGCCACAATGAAGTTTTACTTTCATGTGTATATTCAGTGGGACAACTAAGCCTACTTAAAATAACATTCACATTACAGTCTGTCTGACATCAAATCACTTACTGGTCATGGGCTTTTTAAAATTCCACCAGGACTTGTGCGGGGCGACCACCTGTGACACTCTGGGAATGGCTGATGTTGGAACCATTTGTGATCCAAAGAGAAGCTGTTCAGTTATTGAGGATGATGGCCTACCCTCAGCCTTCACCACAGCACATGAATTAGGTAAGTTTAATGATTTTTTAATGTTCTAAATTTAGTCAACAGTAAATACATGGTATAAAATTTTGTCTGCATAATTTCTAATGCCATTTGTTGGGCAAAGATGTAGGCCTTGACCTTAACTGAAGTATTTACTGTCAAAGAGTTGTTATCAATGGCAGAAGTGATGACAGTTGCTATTATACCACCATGTTACAGAAAATGACTTTAACACTGCCAATGTAGTACTGTAAAGAGAAACAGATGGGTAAATATTACCACGTACTAACAAATGTAAAACATTAATTTCTATGCTGCCTCTAAGTGCATATGCACTGCATGCAAAAAAACGATTGTAAAAAATCTACACAACATAAGCCTCTTTCAGCTCAGTGACAAATTTAATGTCTAGGTCATGTCCTCAATATGCCACATGACAATGTGAAGGCCTGTGAGATGTTTGGAAAAATAAAGGACAACCACATGATGTCCCCTACCCTCATCCAGACTGATCGCAACAGTCCCTGGTCCAGCTGCAGTGCGGCCACTTTGACCAACTTCATGGATGCCGGCCATGGTAAGTCCACATAGGCTGCCTGCATAGAATGGGTCTTTTTATCAAATGCTAGCTGTGATATACACCACACTCTCTCTCATTACAATGGCCACACAATGCAATATTGGCATCCAGATGTGGCTGCTCAGACAGGAGAGCACCATGAATATGGTTTTAGCTTGAAACACTGGCTATGTTCACACCGCAAGCCTCATTGCTCAATTCTGATTTTTTGCTTAGATCAGATTTGCCAGATTTGTGTGACGGTTCACATTCATAATTACATTAAATAAGTGACATGTGTCTGACTTTAATGAGAACGTGCCTGTCCTCCGAAATGGCACACATGTGCACAGTGATACAATTTCGCATGAGTCACCAATAACAAAAACATATTTGTGAGACAACTCATGGTAAAAAAAATTTAAAAAGTTGAAATGGATGCGATAGTAGCTTATGTACGCATAGCATTTTCTTTTGCAGGGCAAACAGTTCATCAGCTATGGACCTCCTCCACTGTTGTTTTGCTGCGCTGCCGGTGTCATAAGAATTTGTGCTAGGCACAAATGCTACCATAGATGCTGCCGATAACATGCTACCATAAATGCTGCCGATAGCAGAGAATAAACTTAATATTAGCCGCAGTCCTTAACCAAACCCTAACCTTAACCCAAAGTCTTAAAGCTAGGGTTAAACTTAAACTTAACCCTAAAACTTTAACTTTAAACCTCACTTGCAACCGCTATGTAGCATATCTCAATAGGTAGCACAAATCTACAGAGCACCGTTTTGGCTGATGACAACATGCTCAGCGCTTGTGTATAGGCAAAAAGCCACATGAATTCCAATTAGTGCCTTCTCATTCAGATTGCATGGCCGCAAATCGGATACGGATTTAGGACCACATATGAAAGTGACTCAAATCTGATTTGAAAAGATCGAATTTGCGTGTCCACACAGCCCTGAAAAGAAAAGATCTGTGCTACATTAGGACAAAAAATTCGATTTGAGTCACTGCAGCATGGCATTGTGAACGTAGCCTCTACAGCAGTTATTTTCTTATTCATATTCATAAATGTTCAATTTAGAATACAACATTAACCTAACAGCTTAAACAAAAAAAAAGTCTCAAGTTTAGCTGTTCTAGTTTTAGTTAAACAACTTTAGATGTTCAATTGAAGAGTGTAGACATGAGTGAGATCAGAAGGTGTTCATAAGCTAAATGCAAAGAAATGGTTATTTTCAGCCTTTTTAAATGACTGAGTGACTAATATTAAATATGAAAACAACTATACCACAGAAATATTAAGTTATAATTATGAGAACCTTTCTTTTTTCCAACAAGCTCAAGCAAATGTAATACTTGCCCTTCAATCATATTAATTTGTCCACACAGTCTCCATTCCAGAAGTGGCTTACAGATGTAGTAAATAACATTGTGTATGCTAAATGAATCAATTTGCATAGACACCACTTTGTGTTCCAAATTACATATTCACAAGGCATACAGCAAAATTCATAACTTTGTTTATTTGAAAGATGCAATCGTTCTTGGGGCATGTTAGTAAATCAACTTTCACTTTTTTTAATTGTTGTCAATGTTACATGTTTTTACACCTGCAACCTTTAAATATCTCAGCAACTCAGTGAATAAAATTTCTAGCCAACTAAGTGAAAATATTTACTGGGATCTATTATTAATTTGGCAAGTCTACTATATTCAACATAATCCTGGTCTGTTTTCAATAGGCGACTGTCTACTGGACAAGCCCCAGAAGCTGCTTGCACTACCAGATGATCCTCCAGGAACTGCCTACAGCCTCAGCCGCCAATGTGAGTTGGCATTCGGCTCTGGGTCCAAGCCCTGCCCGTACATGCAGGCCTGCTCAAAGCTGTGGTGTACAGGAAAGGCCAGGGGACATCTGGTGTGCCAGACTCGCCACTTCCCCTGGGCTGATGGCACCAGCTGCGGTAACAACAGGATATGCTACAGGGGTGCTTGCACTAATAGGAACAACACCATTAAACTCACGGTGAGAGCATGAAAATGTTTAATATTGCTCCACTCTCTGCTACTGTAAATGCAATTAACTTTCATCTTTTAAATGAATGCCTAGTTTGTTTTTGTTTTTTTTGCTAAATCAGATACAAAATATTCCTCCACTTCTATAATATTCCTCTTAAGAATGCAACATAAGGGTAAATCAGATTCCAGACAATAGATATTACATTCCTACAGAACTGCTAATATTTTGTTTCTGTAGAACATTCTGTTCATGATGGTTTTTAATGTTTTCTATCACAGGTAGATGGACAGTGGGCTAAATGGGGAGCATATGGATCTTGCTCTCGAACATGTGGAGGAGGAGTTCAGCTGGCAAAAAGGGAGTGCAGCAGCCCTGTTCCAGAAAATGGGGGCAAATACTGCCAAGGCCTGCGTGTAAAATATCACTCCTGCAATCTGGAGCCATGCAGATATTCAGGTAAGCAGGATGGATTTTCTTTAGACCTCCTCCACACGGACATCTGTTTCATCTCATCTGACATGTACAAGGATACTTGTAAGTTTATATTTCTTTGTGGCAATGTGACCCTGAATGTGTTTATAAAATGTACTGATCTTGTACTGCACTTGGCAGGCAAAACATTTCGTCAGGAACAATGCGAGTCCTACAATAACTTAAGCCTCAACACCAGCAGACTTGGACCCTCTGTGATGTGGGTGCCTAAATACTCCGGAGTTTCTCCAAAAGACAGATGCAAACTTATCTGCAGAGCCAGTGGCACAGGATACTTTTACGTACTTGCTCCAAAGGTGCGGACATCACTATTTATGCATGCTCTGTCAAAAATTTGCAAAAAGTAGCAAAAGATAGCTGAAACATATCACTGTAGACACATATCTCTGCCAGATATGGATATGTAGAGTGAGAGGGACCAGAAATGTTGGTTATGTCAATGGCAAGCCAGGAGAGGAAACAGTAGCTGTGCACAGAATTATATGCAGCTGTAAGGCTTTGGTCAGGAACAGCTCAAAATAAACACGTTAAAGACTAAACCTTTCAGACAGTGATACTTCTGTTGTACTTCCCTGAGGCTGAGTAGTTGGTATGGTATTTTCAACCACCTCTCTTAAGAAAGATCAGTTTTATATAACAGTAACACCTTTTAGCTCTGTCTGAGTGTTCTGTATTAGGTGGCTACTGTTAGTGTAAATACATTAGCCATTAGGGTTGTTAAGCAGAGTTTTATTTGTGTGAACAGGTTGTGGATGGAACGCTCTGCTCCCCAGATACTTCAGCAGTCTGTGTTCAAGGGAAGTGCATTAAAGCAGGTTGTGATGGAAAGCTGAGCTCCAGCTTAAAGTTTGACAAGTGTGGAGTGTGTGGCGGGAACAACCAGAACTGCCAAAAATTCTCTGGAGTGTTCGCCAAACCTGTGTAAGTTGTATATTAGGTGTTTCTATAATATAATCAGTATGTCTGAGACAGTAGATGTAAAATATAACAGCAGTTCTTGTTTTTTAGACATGGATATAACTTTGTGATCACTCTACCAGTTGGAGCCTCAAATATAGACATCAGGCAACGTGGCTACCGTGGTTTGGTAAATGATGACAACTACTTAGCCATCAAGAACATTCATGGTGAGTATCTTCTCAACGGGAATTATGTGGTATCTACTGTTGGGCGACACATCATTGTAAATGGCACTACACTACGCTACAGTGGAACATCCACAGCTGTGGAGAAGCTGCAGGCAATGAGACCTCTCCAGGAGCCCCTGACAGTGGAGGTGCTGTCTGTTGGGAAAATGACACCTCCCCGTGTACGCTATTCATACTACCTGACCAAGGTCAAGCGGGGGAAGATTCTAAAGAAGGATGAGAGGAAGCATGTACAGAACAGCATTCTAGTAGACACCAACAAGATGCAACTAAAAAAGCTAGCTTATCAGAACCCTTCCAGTAAATGGGTTACCAGTGACTGGGAAGAATGTTCTGTAAGCTGTGGCAATGGCTTTCAGAAAAGACGTGTCCAGTGCCTGGACTCAAATGGGAAAGCAACTGCATACTGTGACAGCACTCAAAGGCCTAGTTCCCAGAAGGCATGTGGTGACCCTTGTCCTATGTGGAGTATTGGAGAGTGGTCTGCTTGCTCAAAAAGCTGTGGGAAAGGTTTCAAGAGAAGGCCTCTACAATGTATCACTCAAACCGGGCGACTCCTACCCAGAGACCACTGCTCAAGCAAGAGGAAGCCCCAAGAACTGGATTTCTGCACTGTTCAAACCTGCTAGAGACTTGTTAAGACTTGCTATCTCCTTTAGGCATTGTAGACATGGTCTATAGAACTGTTTTTTTAACAAACTTCTTGATTTATGGTTCTTGTCACTTGTCACCCCTCCTGTGCACCATGATTCAACTGCAGACAGGTGAGACTACAGACATTCATGATTGGAAAGGCTGAAATAAAAATGTTTATCAATTTTGTGATGAGTTAAAGTCACACATAATAACCTACCTCAAAAAGACTCTGATACATAGTACAAGAACATTTGTTATATGAGCATAACATTCATCAACTTTATGTGGCAAAAAATAACATATACAAAATAAAAATAATAATGTCATAAATAGGGTTTCTAGATTCCACTGAAAGCATCTGATTTTCCTGAAGTGCTCAAGTTGAATGTGATGCATTGCTCTTGAACTAAAAAAAATATTATATTATAATATTAGTATCATTAGTTGATTCTGCCTTGGTACTGCAAAATATCATCCCACTTTATGCTGTCTAGTATAACTACTAGGGGTTGACCAATTATCAGCCTGACCAATTATAAGAGCTGATATTCAGCATTTTTTGTTATGTATGCGCATATCTGATGGAAAAAAAACCACACTTCTGTAGTTTGGCCTAATGTCCCGCCCACAGCATTATTGTATTGCTTGAAATGTGGATGGCTCATTGAGTACTACCAAACAACTTCTGTAGTCTCTCTCTGTGTCCCACCCACAGTGCTACTGGATTGTTAGAAATGTGGACCCTGAGGCGAGTAAATCCTATCAAACATGCTTTGTGGTGTTTGTGAGAAATGCGGGAATGAAGCAGTGCTCATTCACTTCCACACTGAGAGGAAAGGTAAGAACATGTCAAGGTTGAACAACGCAGTTGGTAAAAAGTACAGTGTACTTGATCATATAATTTCACTCACTCTTGCACACACAGCTTGAGATGACTCCTGTCCTCAATATACATTTCACAGTTTAGTACAAAGTACTTTATTTTAAAAAATAATAATATTTAATATTAAACACCATGTTCATGAGTAATAGCAGAATTTTTGTAAATTTTCAAATTACAAAGAACAAATTTCTTGTAAGTGAATATCACTTCCAAATATCGCTTATCGGTATCCTTGATTACTAATAATTGGTTCAAAAAAAAAGAAAAACATATTGGTCGACCCCAAATAACCACATTCGCAATTAAACAGCCACAAAAGTAAAACCACACAGGCAAAAATGGTCACAACATATGTTATTTCCTACTTTAAACATTTGTATATGCAAATCATATTTAATTGTAGCCATTTGTAATGTGTTGAATACTGTATTTCCCATAAGCGTGGTTATTAGTACACTCTGGCTGCAAACACAATGACTTTGTTACCATCGTGTTCCTCATGTTCCTCCAAAGTAACTGGACACATGTGAGTGTACTGATTTCATTCTCTGCTCTATTTGAGGAGGTCTATTTGTCTAGATAGACAAGACTTAAACACCGATTGCGTTTATGATTTTATTTAGGAAGCCATAGAAAAAAAATGTTCTTTTTAAAAACTTTTGAGGATTGGTTCTGTATGTATGTATGTATGTATCTTTTGATGTAGTAAGAAGCACTTATATTTTGTTACTAGTTTTCATTGTATACTGTGTATACATTATTTTAACTGTGCATAAATAAACATTTGTGCATGATTTTAAATCATATACTTAAACTTTTTTACACAAAGCATATAATATATAAGAGGTTTAATATTTGTTTCCAGGCAACAGAGAGTAGAGAGTTAGATCATTTTGCCAAGCTGCAGTCACTAAGCTCTGTGATAGAGTGGGAAATTACTAGTGCTTTCACTACACACTGTAATTCTGCTGATACAACTGTTCTGTGTCTCCTAGAACAACAGCCACAGCCTACCACATGCCTAATAATCCTTTTCTATTGTCAGGGAGAATAACACCCACTCCCACATTTTCTATGTCTAACTGCACAAGAAGTGAGCTACTATGTTTGGTTTAGTTTGTAAACCAAACCATGGTTAGTTTGTAAGTTTATACATTGTAAAAGATACATTTTCAAATATCAGTTTAATGTAACAAGGAATCTTTTCTAACAAGATATAGCAATTTTATTTCTGGCAAGAAATATTATATGGAGTTAAATGACTGATGCACGATTTTGTGTTGCCAATATAAATTAGTTGAAGCTCATCTGGAAATTATTTTTATGATGAATTCTCTATTGGTGTAAGATAAATAAAACACAGAGAGGTGTTAAATAATAGAAAAATAATAATGGAGTGGTGTGACCTGCCTCAGTGCAAAGACTTACTGTTACCACCCAAAAGCTGATTGTTTACCAGTAACAGCATGTGTTGAATTGTTTTAATCCTCTTACACCACAGCAATTTGCCAATGCTAACAATTTACATTTTTATTATTTAAGAGCATCATATGTTTGATTATAAACTATGGCCCAAAGTATTTGGACACCTGACTGTCACACCCATATGTGGGTCTTCCCTAAACTGTTGCCACAAAGTTAGAACCACACAATTGTGTATAGGATATCTTTATATTCTGTAGCATTACAATTCTGTAGCATTTACAATTACAGGCCCAAACCTGTTCAAGCATGACAATACAGCTGTACAAAAAACAAGGTTTATAATGACATGGTTTGCCAAGGTTGGCATCAAAGAACTTACAAAGGACTTACAAAAACCCCACTGAACACCTTTGGGATGAACTGGAACACCAAATGTGCCCCAGACCTCATCACCCATGATCAGTGTCTGATCTCACAAATGCCCTTGTGGCTAAATGAACACAACCACAGCCACATTCCAAAATCTAGTGGAAAGCCTTGCCAGAGATCAGCCATGTAGTATAGTTGAAACATCAGCATAACAAGTTAGTTCCTGGTATCGCTTATGTTATAGCAGCTATAAAGTCATTCCCTCAGTTTTATTATTCATTTATCTATTTTAAAGTTGGATAACTGAATAATGAACTGGAGAGCTTATTTTTTTTATGCTGGGGAACAAAAGACAAAACGCACACTTTCAAAACTTACAACCTGTGATGCTTTTCATTTTATACAAAAGCCTCTGGATGGCCAGCCACAATAAGTTAGAAGAGACGCTTCCCCATGTTTCATCCTTTGTGAAGGAGATGACTGCGCTCCTTTTCAAACAGCTGTCACATAGCCTTTAACCCTGCTGGCTAAATATTTTCCGCAGCTTTGGATCTTTTGTGCCCTTGAACTGGCAAATCCCACCATTTGGCATTGCAAATATCCATGAAAATCTTTATGATCAGCATTTCAGAGGATAATGCCACATGAAGGCCATATTAGTGACTTCAATAGCAGACTGAAATTAAATAGTAAAAAGCTTTACCAATTGTAAATGTGAATTTGTGTGTTGTAAAAAAATTCAGATCTTGGTCAAAAATTTAGTTTGTAAAAAGAATTATTCATCTCTTCGTGTGTGAGGGTGTGAAGCAAGGATTGGTAGTAGATTGTGTTCAATGGATTAACTTAATGATTATTTTAGAAGGTTTATGTTCCTGAATGATATTAGAAAATAAATCTTTTATTATTTTTTAGCAAACGTTATCAACTGCATACTTAAAAACAAAGCCTTGTGAGTCTGGTTCAGTCTGAGAGAGATCAGTATGTAGTGTATGAGTTATGTAGTCAAATGGTTGGTTTTCAGCTCTTTCTTTTCCAGGAATTCATTGTTTGGACCACCCAGGAATCAAAAGTGAAGCGTGACAGCAACCTAATGTTGTTTTAGTGATGGCACAGAAGAAAGATAATTCCTTTTATCATGTGTGGTGGCACCATGTGAGGTGCAGCTTTTTGAATGGTCATTCAATGGCTGATGCTTAAGTAATCTCTGTTAGAAGGATACATATAATAATGAGGGTCTATAAACTCTGCAATAAGCAGGGTCAAGGATGAGCACGGGAACTTCTCAACATCTGGTATGTTCAGTACAGAAAAAACAACCATAAGGCCTTCACTTTTATGTAAAGGTCTAACATGAATATGTCTGTTTAAACCTCAGCTTTCTCAGTTCAAAGCTCGTCTTATCTGCCAATGGTGAACTGAAGACTTTTGACAAATTCATGAGGGAATCCTTTAGATCCAGGTTATTCAACTAAAATGTGATCGTCAAGGTATGTAAAATACCAAAAGTTGCTATAAGCAAATAGCATAACTGAATGGCAGCAACAGTTGCTTTTAATGTTTAATGTTTAATGAACTGGTTATGATTTGGTTCACTCTGGCACCTCATTTTTTTTACTAGGGCCATGGGCTCTAAACAGAAGAGACAGCTCTGTCAAACGTGGCGTGGAGAATAAACACATATAGTGCACACAAAAAGTACTTACCCCCCAGGCTTTAGTCTGGGCTTTCTAGTTTTTTCTTCTCCTGCTGAAAAGCAGCCCTGGAGCATGATGCTAACACCACTTTGTTTGATGTTAGGAATAGTGTTACTTGGGTGTTAGGCTGTATTTGTTTTGGGCCAGACATTATGATTTGGCTTTACACCAGATGGCTTGACTTTAATCTCATACACCACAAAAACTTTTTTTTCAAAAGCTCTGAGATTTTTTGTCATAGCCTTTCTCAAATGTGGCAACCTTTTCACTATGGGAGCATAGAGGCCTGATCTGTGAAGAGTTGATGAAATTGTTCAAGGCTACACAGGTTCTCCTATTTAGGACAGCTTTAGTGTTGTAGCTGGAGTCTTGAAAACTACTCTGACAATTGCCCTTCTTGTCAGAGCGCTCAGTTTGGCCTGACGTTGGTAGTGTCTGGGTCATGCTGTATTTTTTCCACTTTGTTATAATGAATTTCACAGAACTCCTAAGATGGTTCAAAGCCTTGGTGATGTTTTAAGAATCTTCTCTATTTTTTATACTCCTCGCAACATTGTGAACCCCCACAGGCATCTTCTTGGTCTTCATGATAGCATGAACTGTTTTGATCTGCTGTTTTAGCTGTGAGACCTTGCAAATTCAGAAATATTTATTGTGCAAGCATACAGTTGGACACAGGTGGATTTCAAATTAACAAAGGAATGCCCTGTTTAGTGTGAGCTCTTTAAAATTAAATACTTTAAATAATTCTGAGGACATATAAATTCTTTATTTAGATTTTGTGGTCTGATGAGATTAAAATGAAGCCATATATGGATGGAGCCAAATATAAGCAAATTGTTGAGAAGGGCCTGTTCCAGTCAACTGAACATTTGCATTTAGGGCAAAAAAATATGTTTAAACCACATATTTAGCCAAAGCACAGACTTTAATGCAATTAAAAATCTGTGGCATCTCCATTTAATTTGGTATTGAGGATTTGAAAATTTGCATTGAGGGATAAAAGAAAATGGCAAAATTAAAATGGGCAAAGTTCTTAGAGACACATCTAAAACAACTCAAATCTGCTGCAAAAGGACAATTCACACTGAAGGAGTGAATACTTATCGATTTTTCTTATCCAAGACTTAATTTTTTGTATTATTATTTTCAAGTAATTTTAAGGGCATCTACAGTAAATACTTTATTTCTATAGCGAGTCATTTCAAATGGATCAGAAAAAATATTCTGTGTAAACTCCATAGACTGTTATGCATGAAAATCACCAACAATATTTAAGATATTCAAACTAGCTTGTCTGGAATTAAAATCCATTCCACATTCAAAGTCACTGGGAAACACTCATTTGATGTGAAAATTAACAGAAGCGTGAGAATTCTTAGTTGATTATGCTTTTTTGTTCATGGGGAGAAGGACAACATGAGTTTAATCTTCATGTGCCACAGTTCAACCTGTGTTCACACCAGACTGATTGATCATCTCTCCCTACTTATTGTGCAGTGCCAAGCCTCTGAGAATGGAGCATGTACATAGTACGGTGGTGAGGTGGCTAGCACTATCGCCTCACAGCAAGAAAGTCCTGGGTTTCGATCCCCGGGCCTTTCTGTGTGGAGTTTGCATGTTCTCCCCGTGCATGCGTGGGTTTCCTCCGGGTACTCCCGTTTCCTCCCACAGTCCAAAGACATGCAGATTAGGTCAACTGGCTACTCTAAATTGCCCATAGGTGTGAATGTGAGCGTGTGTTTCTGTTTGAATGTGTTGGCCCTGTGGTGGACTGGCGACCCCGCCTCTCGCCCGAAACAACTGCTGGGATTGGCTCCAGCTTCCCCGCGACCCAGACGGATAAAGCGGTATAGATAATGGATGGAAGTATAGAAATCCTCACTCTTCAAGTGATTTTGGCAATACTGTCCCGAAAGGCCTTATGCAGTCAGTAGAATGCATACTCACTGAAGGGTCAGTTCACAGTTATGTTCTTTTGCAGTGACAGATATCCTTCACAAAAGTTTGTGAAAATTAGGATCACATCAGCAACACCATGAGTAAATAAAACTTGAGTAAATACAATGGATTGCAAAAGCTGTTGTTAATGTTTAATCATTGCTTGTAGACCGAATATATTTATGTCTATTAGAATTTATTACTCGGTTAAAAGATTCAGTATCTAATCTAATAATCTTAATAATGATTTATCCATTCATATTTTTTTCTGTATATATGAAACTATAATTCACTTTCCTTTCTGTCTTAACTGACATAACTGCTCACAGTTGATATGAAGGCAAAAAGCCAATAGTTGTTTTTTGTTTTTTTCATGGTTTTTGAACCAAACTACATATCAGACCCTCACCATAATTTTGCTTGAGAGAGAAGCTCCAGTCCAGAAATCTTGTTTATAGTTTTATGTCGGTGAGGTACCACATCACTTCAATAGATTACAATATGTCAGGTGTCTCCTGAAAATACAGAATGCCCTGTGTTCATTTTATGAATGTCATCATCATGCTGAGTATGAGGTAATGCCTCTTGAGGGCCTCAGGCACTTCCTCTCACTCACTTCCTTCTATCTCCATCATAACAGTTTAACTAATTC
The DNA here is from genome assembly GCA_030068235.1 of Notoglanidium macrostoma. Lineage (NCBI taxonomy): Eukaryota > Metazoa > Chordata > Actinopteri > Siluriformes > Auchenoglanididae > Notoglanidium > Notoglanidium macrostoma. The sequence continues at coordinate 13,780,288 of JAQQZR010000003.1, read as the reverse complement.
AGTGCAGCATTAAGTCCACAGATTTTATGTATTATACAGCAGGTCCTAAGAGGAGGGCCATAAGTGTATTGCTTAACTCCAGGGGAGCACTAAAGCTGAGAGGCTTGAATAGTCCTTACAAAAAGGACCTGTGTGGCATTTGTTCAAGATTGTTTCCAGTCTTGTACAGAAACTTCAACCACGCCAATGTATTTTGCTATGTCTCACTGAGCTCATTCAACCCCTATTAAGGGCTGGATTGCAGACACAAGCCAGAAATGGTTAGACAGCGCAGTTTTGTTAGAATTTATTGTTCTGACGCTGGCCATAACTCTCAACTAATGTTCTGGTCTTTCCAGCTGTGTGGTTGTTTTAGTGAGCTATGCTGGAAGTGTCAAATTTACAATAAACTATTATGCAAAACTTGATGGGCCATGTTATGAGGTCCATTATTATAAAAATCATTCATGATTGCAGCGGATGTGCATAGAGGAGGACTATGCAGTACTTTGTTGAGCTGATTAATTTTAGCTATTGGGCAATAAATCAAGCCATGATCACAGTGTATTAATCAGGTCCCTATACACTAAGCACACAGCCCTAGCCATGTACTTATGAGCTTGTGTTGCCTTATTATTTTTTTTACATATAGCCTTAAGTGACTGTTGGCACCACCAGTTCCCTTTATGTTGCTGAAGTCCACTGGACTACTGGGTATTTGGACAATGGATTCTTATTTCCTGGGAACTTTAAAAGCCTAAAAACTCTTACACAGATGTCATAGAACAAATCAGTGATTAAATCAGCATATTTATTTTCTAGCACTCTCTCCAACTCTTTTTACATTTGAAAATAAAAAAAAAAAACATGAGAGTAAAATGCTAATTAATACAGTACATAAGAAGTTTTACAAGACTATTAAAAGAATATTGTCCTCATAGAGATGTAGAAAGAAGTCCAGCTCTAAATTCTCTTGACTGCACTCCTCTGACATTCTTTCTCAAAAGCAGATGTAGTCTTTGGGAAAGATATCAACAGTTTAGAGCAGCTGTGGCCAACAGCTAAAAACTAGTTGGTAGAGGGCCATTTGAAATGAAGCTGAAAACAAGCATAAATATAATTTACATACAAATGTAAGTTGTTCCATTATTCTAAAACCCTTGAATGACAGACGTTTGACATAAAACTAAATTTTTTTCAAAGATCACAGTTAGATTGCTATGAAGACTATTTTAAATAATCCACTTAATTTTAAATAGATTCAAGTAACATTGGAAGCAAACAATACATTATGAAGTCAGTGGCCATTACTATACAGAATCAGAGTACAGAACAGAGACCGATGTAAATCTGTTCTTTGTATATTGGTATTGATATAAGATATGACTATTGAGCTCACCCCACTAGGAGGGGCAAGGGTAATTCTATAGAACCTGGAAGGTGATGGGCCATGTAGCAGCAACACAAACCTGTTGAACTGGCACATCTCTGAGTATTGCCCATATGGAGGAAATGCTTCTTGTAGAGTGACATTAGTAGGGCCTGATGCTCAGCTTGTCTATAAGCAGAGGTGATAACATCTACCTTCCATTGAGCTAACCTTTGCTTAGAAAGGAGATCACCCATTGTCCCTTCACCTCAACAAGCAGCTTATCTGATGCCCAAATCACTGCTATCTGGTTCACGTAATGCCAGTAGGTGCATATAGGGCATAATATAGACTGCTCAGGTTGTTCACCTTCATGAAAAATTGTTGACTAAAGTAAACTAAACAGTTCACAAAAGTGGTTGATATGACCTTTGGCAGGAACCCTGGATCTGGCCACAGGCTTACTCGCACATTGTCTGGCCACCATCGCAAGCACAATCGACATATTGCAAAAGGTGGCATCTCGCCCCTTTCAGGAAAGTAGTTATCGGCTCATGAGTGGCACGTGAGACCCTACTTGAAACACTGCCATGTGCAGCAATGGCCACTTTAGCATAGCTAGAATCTAACCTTTGTCTAAAAGTTCCTGCAGGAAAATGCAGGACAATCTATTGGATCTTGTCTGGCAAAGTACACGCCACACACAGAACAATTTATACAAGGTTCATGTACTAGCGGCTCTTGCATTTTATAGCATTTCCTGCAGTGCTGGTTGCAATCTGTAACATGTGTCTCTACCTGAGGGACCACACATGAAGGCTTAGGTGTTTCAGCCAAGGGTGCTGAATTCCTTCACACTGGGACAGTACGTCCAGTTGAGAGGGGAAGCTCCTAAGGCCATTCCTACATCAATATGATTAGCTGAGGAACAAAAGTCTCACAGGCCATTTTGGAGCCACAAGCAGCACTCTGTGGCCTGAACTCTGAACACAATTGTGTGGCCCACTCCTGTATCATGAGCTTTGCCAAGAAATACCTCCCTTGCCTGGTTGTGCAATAAGTGTCATAAAGCCAAATCATAGCTGTATTGTTGGTAGGATCAACAGAATAGTGAAAAAATGCAATGATGATAGTGGTGGGCCAATGCATCCCGACCTAGGGCTATCCCACTCCCTCAGGAAGAAGCATAGTCAACAATTGAGTCATAGCTGTATCAGAAAGGTCTAACTATGCTTTGTTGAATCTCTCCCAAATCTGGGCCACAGGTGCTGGATTCAGACACCATACTTAGCATATGCATTGCCTTGATATTGCATCTGCTGAAATATTGTGCTTCCTTGGGCAGATGAGATGCTTTCAGTGAGGCTAGGATGTGATAGTGTCCTTGAGCAACTGCTACCAACTCTGCCAAGTGAAGGTTCACTGAGAAACACAAAGGGAAGTCCTTGCCTGCATTTTTTTTAACTGGACTCAACTATTACTTACCATACGTGTCAGTTAGTGAAGACCACTACCATCATAACTTAGTGTTAGAATCATTGACTTAAGAGCGATGCTTATTCAACCACAATTTTGTGGCCCACTCCTGTTACAGCAGAGGGGCTAGCATTGCTGAGAGATACCTCCCTTGACTGCTTATGTAGTAAATGCTACAACACTAACTCATAGCTGACTGAAGCTAATAAAGTTAAAGAAGCTAAAATGAAATTAACATGAAAATAAATCGAAGCTAATACAAAGCTATTCTAAAGCTAAATAAGCACAAAGCTAATGCATTTACAACATGAAGCTGGCACAAATACAATTATGAAGATATCGTTGTGCTCTATCCAGTGATGTTTCAATAGCAAAACTGACCAAAATACTGGGTTATGTTGTGTGAACTGTACAGTTAATATGAAATAACCGACCGAAACTAACCAACCTCCTCAACCAATTGTATTTTTAAGTGTACCAGGTTTTTATGTTCCATTCATATTATTCTAATTATGTGCATGTAGTTCATTTCTCTGAGGTTGCCAGATGTTTCTTGAGTAGAAGTATCTGAGACAAGGCTTTTCAATAGCATTTAGACCACTGTTTTTAAACAGAGCCTTTAAGCCCAAAAAATATCAGAGATAATCATAGCACATTAACTAGAGTTTAATGTTCTTAAATATTAATATTCTGAACAGATGTTATATTAGTAGTTTTCTTGTTGAAACCTGTAGTATTTGTTAGGTCATTTGGTGTGATTAGAGCATTTGTACTGCTCTGGGATAAGAAAATTAGACGAAAAAGCATAGCTTCAGGCTCATGTAATCCTTAGATGTCAAAAAGAGCTGACAATCAGATGAAAGATTGAGTCCAGTGGCATTATTGAATTCCTCTGCACTCAGTAAACAGAAAGGCCCCTGAACTGCAGAGAAAAAAGGCCAAGCACTGTGGGAAAGAGGAAAAAGCAGACTTTGATTTTAAATAGTCAGCATGAAAACATAGGAGGGAGCACACTACAGTAGTTTAAGTAAAGAAAAACTCAGTCTACCTGGGTGTTCAGATAAGTGACTGAGGGACAGACTAACACAGCTGATATTTAATGTATCTGTCAAGTCCATAATCCCCAATGTCTTGGACAATATTTGCTAAAGTACTGCCTTTCACTTTAGAGGAGTATACAAAGCATTTGTTGCTATGGAAATACATATTATTACACTCAAAATTGAATAGTACAAACACCTCTTCAAACAGTTTCAAAGACAAATGTCGATTTGAAAACTGGGATTCAGGTATTACATGTATTAGTGTCTGAACAATATAAAGACACAATGGGGGAGGTCTTTTTAAATCAACACATTTTATCTGCCAGGAAAAGACAGGCCAGTCAGGATGCATGTGCAGGTACTCAGTTTGTTTAAAGTAATCCAACAGAGGTAACAAAATCAGCAGGCAAAGGTCAAGGTCAGGCAAAAGTTCAGGCGATCAGCAAACAGAGTGTACTAGGCAAAGGCAGAGCCATAATCCAAAAACACAAAAATATAAACACAAAACCAGGAGAACAATCAGAAATACAATGGCTTGGAAAGAGTAGACACACTTGGGAGCTAAACTAATGCTTAGCAAAGCAAACAACAAACTGAGAGCCTTTTAAAGAGCACCTGTTTCCAATCAGAAGTCAGGTGACTCAGAACGTGGGAGAATGTCGGCCATATTGTCCATAGGCATTTGCTCTTGGGATTCGTGGTTCATATCATTGTCTGAGTGGTTGCTGATGTCAGCCTTGTCTTCTGAGGGCAAGTGCTCTTGTGAAGTATAGTATTTGTGGAAATCTTGTATGAGTATGGGGTCTAGTATGTCCTTTGCGGGAACCTAGCACTGTTCCTCTGGGCCATAGCCTTTGAAGTCGACCAGATATTCCAATCTCCCCTCTCTCTGGCGTGACTGCAGAATGTCTCTCACAGCATAGGCCGGTTGGCCATCAATGTCAAATGGCTCAGATGGGTAATCAGGTGGAGTTTCCTATACCAGAGGACTAGAAGTGACTGCTTTGAGTTGTGACACATGGAAAGAACGGGCATAACGGAAGTGATGGGGCGAGTCCAGTTTATAGGTGACAGGATTTATTCTGCTGAGTACCTTGTAGGGTCCGAAGTACTGGATGTTGAGCTTCCTGCAGCCAGGCAGTCCCCTTAAGTCATGGGTAGAGAGTCACATACAACAGTCGTAGAGTCTGTGAGGAGGCAAGTCACGGGATTTGGTTTTGCTGAACACAACAAGAAATTTGGGATATTCCTGAGGAATTTGGACCTGAGTTTGCATTTCTGGGCTTTGATGTGGAGGAGAGTGACAAATGTGGGCTTGGAAGGCAGTTGAGCTGACAGTCTTCAGACCATTTTGTGATTTCATGCTGGGACCATGAAATTTGAGGGTTGTGGAGGTGCAGCCAGGTTATTCCGAGGATGACGAGACGTCGAGGGGTGTCTGTGATAAGGAACGAGATTGTATGGATGCGAGCTGGATTGTTGAGGATGAGCATTGGCAGACGACGCTTGAGGGTAGTTCTGTGGTTGAGGAAGTTACCGGAGGACCCAGAGTCAATCATGGGTGCAAAAGAGGAAACCTTGGATTTTAGGTTTTAGGTTAAAGGATGTAGAAAGCAACTTAAATCTTGAGGTTGCAGTTCAAGCAAACTGAAGTAAAAAACAATTCAATCAGTGAAACCAATTCAGGAGAAGCGTAGCCAATTTAGACCATTTTTAATCAGGATAAAATTAGAAATTACCATATAAGTGGTCTCTTTGGTTACCAGAAAAAAAGCTAATGCTATTTTTCTTCTAGGTTTCTTGAACTGCCCATCTGTCCAAATTTTTCTCTTCAATTTAAATCTAAAGGAAAAAGTTTAATTTGCTTCATTAGACTGTCACCACAAAAGGGTTATTTGAATGAATAGTGGTTGCAAAATTCAATGCCAATGCAATAAGTCAATCAAACATCAATTACATAAAATAGCTATGAAAGTAAATCACATCACCCATGTGATGAAATAAAGTTTATTTTCTTTATTTAATTTATTTATCCTTAATAAGGCTTATTTTCTGTACTTCAGAAAATAAGATTGCTGTTTTCATTAAAAGCTACAATCCATCTCCTAATTGACTTCCCTAGGGAGGCATTCTTCAGGATCATGTTCTCTCAGAACATAGTCTTTAAAATTCACAGCTCAGAACTGACCATTTCCTTTCAGTTTCAACATAAGTCTTATAATATTTGCTGTTGAATCTGAACAGCTCTACAAGTTACTTTTCAGATACTCAATTTAATGCACTAATGAACTGTAACCTTATAAGATATGATATTTAGACACGCTGAAGCTCTGATGCCTCTAGAAGGAGTTTGTGCTGTAATTAAGGGTCTGTTAGCTTACTGTTAGAAGATAAATCTTCAAAGTCTCTTGGCCATAAGCGCTCATTTCCTTGTGTATTGTTTGGACAAACTATAATAATTTAGGCATCTGTAGGGTGTGCAGATCGGCATGTTCCCTCACTTAGACCTAAGCACAGAGGTTATAATGTTATTTCAACATTAAAGCAGTCTAAACTACAAGGGTAAAGCAGGTGGGTAGCCTAGTTCTTTGATTACACTAATCACACAAAGCTTTTAACTTGGCACATGAACAGTTTCAGGTGGTGACACTGTGTTTTTAACCTTGTTGTACATTGCTTTCATTACCACAGGGTAAACAAAGATTGACATACAACGCTCCATTATCTACGTATTGATAATTGTTAGCTATTATTAGATATATTGGTATACATATTACAAGAGTAAAATTCCTTGCAGTGTTAAGATGTTGAGTGCATGACATCATACACAGAGTATTCAATGCCTGTACTTGGCTATGACAGAGTCCATTAAAGAGAAGAGTATAAATAATGCCAGTTAGAATGGTCCCTTTATGAACATGTTGGCTTCATAAAATTGAAAACAGACTATATAGGTTATACAAGATAAATATCATTTCCAAACCAGAGAAATGGGGCCAGGTGTCAGAACGTTTGCAGACTAAGCATAAAATAATGAGGGTGTATGTTATGCTACTTCATTTGATAGGTAAACAATTGCAAATGTATTAAGTTTTGAAAAAACGTTAATATTAACTTCTGATAAAAGCTAAATACACATTGTTTTACTATTTACTTTTAGCCCTAACCAACATACACAGAACAAATACTTTCTTTATATAGACAGAAATAGAACATAGAGTCAAGATGGTAATTGAATAATTCTGTCATGTTTACCAAATAAAGAAATAAAGAGGTTTTATATGGAAATCAACTTATATACCTGCTGTGACAGTCTAACTTTTAATTCCCAGTAGAACAAGGGAGCAAATATATGCATGAAGTTATTTGTTTTATGCAGAAAGGTTAGTTCACACAACAGAAAGTCTTCCACAAACAGTTTGATGGCACCGTTTTAGTCATGAAGATCCTGAAAATATTTTGAATGTATCATAGGACAAGACTCATATAATGGCATGAGGTGACCTATTTAAGTTGTAACCGAAGATGGGGAAAGAAGACAGGGCCATATTCATCTGGTCTATAAAGCTTTTAGCATCACACACACTGAGGGTGCCACAGGTCAGTATAACAAAAGATAAAATTTCCTCTTTTTATGATGCAGAACTATGTACTGTCTCAAACTCTGCTGAGCTGGGTATAAATTCCATTAGAAACCCAGTGTCAGCAGTCAGAATTTTTTCCCATACATATTGTGAGATTCACAGAGAGCAAGTGTTCAAGGAATGTAGAATGAATGGGGCCAGTAATCTCTGCTCTAAAGGGAGGGACTCGTGCCGAAACAGGAATGGGCTGTTTTCCTTAACTGGGAGTGAATGTCATAGTATCATACAGTTTCTGACTCTAACTAAGAGATAACTGAGAAGCATTGAAGGAATTATAGACAGAGCATGCATGTTCAGCCCTGCATACTCATCTTTTCCTTCATAGCTTTCAGTACACTCAGTCCAAATAAATGCTAAGAGTTGTTTAACCTTCCACTGGTTAAAGTAAACATTTTACTATTAATAGCGACAAGAGTGGTTTGTCAACTTTGTAAACTTTTTGAAAAAGAGCTTCACCTAGAAGCACCTATAGAGCATTATTCATAATATTACATATTTAACATCATAACATCAGGGCAATCACTGTATATATGAGAAGAGAACATGGTGCCATTTGCACCTATTTTGTAGTTTTGAAGCCATTTTGATCAAAATTGCAGTTGATATCTTGAAAAAACTGGAGCTAGAGTCTGCATAGCAGAGACCTTGAAGCCAGAGCATTCGCAGTAGATAGTGGGCAGTGCACAATTCTAGAGACTGTTTTGTGGTACCAACATTACCTGAATATTAACTGAAGCTCTGCATGATTTTTGCATAGTGCCACTGCCACATGATTGGCTAATTAGATAATTGCACGAATGTGCAGGTGTACTGGTGTTCATAATAAAGTGGACGGTGAGTGTTGACAAGGTTAGAAATAATGATTTCCTTTTGAAATAACAATTTGATGATTCAAACATTGCTTTCATGAAAGAATCCTCCATTTGCAGCAAATGCATCCTTGCTGACCTTTGGCATTCTAGCTGTCAGTGTATTGAGATAATCTGAAGAAATTCCATTCCATGCTTTCTAAAGCACCTCCCACAAGTTGGATTTGCATGATGGGAATTTATTGGTTCCATCCGATCGCTGCTCCCACAACAGCTCAATAAAGTGAGATCCAGCTGACCACTCCTTCTTTAAATAGGTTTTGCATAATTTGGACCCAGCACTTTGGGTCACAGTCCTACTGTAGGATGAAATTTGCTCTGACAAAGGGCCATCCACAAGGTACAGTAGAGACCTTTGCATTCATTGCAAGATGGAATGATAGCCTTCCTTGTTTAAAAGTCACAAATTTCTCAGTTTACCAGCACCAAAGAATGTTGGTGTTTACCTTCAAAGTTTACCTCCACCATGCTTGACAGATGGTGTCAAGTGCTCCGCCAGTATCATTTCATTTGTTCTGTACCTCACAAATGTTTTTCTCAATGAAACACCTCAAATTTAGATTTGTCGGTCCATAACATTTTCCCCAATCATCCTTTGCCCATTTTAACAATTTCCTTTCATTGATTAGTCACAGATATTGCTTTTTCTTTGAACTGGCCTAGAACGCCAGCATTTCAGAGTTGCCTCTTCCCTGCTGAAGATGAGACTGGTGTTTTGCAGGGACTATTTCATAAAGCTGATTTAACTTAGTGCCTGTGAGGCATCTTTGTCTCAAACTAGAGACTCTGATGTTTTTAATCCTCCTGTACCAGACCTCCCACTTCATTTACTCTCCTGTCTAGAAACAATTTGTGCTGTTCTGTGAAAAAAAGCAGTACACACCTTTGTAAGATATCTTTGATTCCTTGGCAGATTCTCATATGGAATAGCCTTCAATCCTCAATACATCAATAGACTGATGATTTTCTGAAGACTTTCTTGCCATTTTGCAATCATAATAAAACCTACCAATGCTGATGTTCAGATACACAAGTAGCCCAAAGAAGGCCAGTTTTATTGCTTCCTTAAACAGCACAATTATTTTCAGCTGTGCTAACATTGTGCACAAGGGTTTCCAAATGGAATTAACCTTTTGAACATGATAACCTAAGATTAGCTAACACAATGCACCATTGGAACACAGAAGTGATGGTTGCTGAAAGATTGCCTTTGCATGTAGATATTTCATTAAAAGTCAGCTATTTCCTCATTTACAACATTAATAGTGTCTAGACTATATTTCTAAAGTTTCTGATCTAATATAATTTTAATTGAAAAAAGTGTTTTTCTGTCAAAAACAAGGCAAGTTCTGAGTGATTACAAACTTTTCAACATTAGTGTAACCTAAAATGAAACCTTGCCACCTTTCCCATTGTCTAACATTTGGACTGGGCGGGGTTAGAATTTTGAAGCAGCCAGCCACTAGAGGGCCTCAGAGACATTTTAGGTTCAAATTTAAATCCCTGTTATGACACCCCCTTATATATATATATATATATGTCACAGGGAAATAAACCAGGGTGTAAGGCGGAAGATGGGACGCAGGTCCATTGCAACACACCATGCACACTCACACACACTCACACCTATGGGCAATTCAGTGTAGCCAATCAGCCTATCTGAATGTTCTAGACAGTGGAAGGAAACCAGAGATCCCAAGAAAACCCACTCAAATGCAAGGAGAACATGCGAAACTCAGGGGACCCTGGATAACACTGAAAAACTAAGGTCTTTTGACAATGTCATATAAATCATAATGTATATTAATATACAGTTGTACAGTAATATACAGATAGACTCAGATGTTCACTAAGGCAGATTTACACAGTACATTTAATCTGGCCCAGCTTTGGGAGAGAGGCATATGGAAGACATCCTTTAGTACTGCCATTGTTAATTTTGAGTATCTGGTGATGCCATATGGCCTTTGAAATGCTTCTTCTGCACACCAAGTGTTTGTTAATGAGGTCCTCTTTGAGCTACTCCATCTAATCGCTAATTCCTCCACTGGCAGCATCTCCCTCCCTGGAAGAACACTTCAGTCATGTGAATGTTATTTAACTAATGGTGTTGTGTGTCACCCTGGCAATCCTGTAATAACAGTTCACAGCCAGCACTGGGAATATGTACGCTAGCTCAGATATGCCTGATGTCCAGTGCAGAGCAGTGCTCTCTGAAATTACCACAGAGTAATGCTTTGCCTTTCAACGAGAATTTATAATGTAGTTAGCTAACTAATGTTAGCGGACTGGTTCATTTTATAGGCTGTTATGGATTATGCTACTGCCCACTATTTCAGCTCTCTGAGTCTAATAGGCACCAATGTTTAATATGTTCTCTATGTCCGTATATAGTCTTAAAGCAATTGCCTGTAACCCATGTAACAAAGAATGTAGGGGCTTTTGTGAAGATTGATGGAATCACAAATCACCATGATATTTTAGCCCTAAACTTGGCCATCTATTCCAGGTGGTTACAGCTTGGCCCCATACATGACCCCATATGTCCAACTTACACCAACATACAATAGTGGTGGGAACATATAATCAGTACATTGCCATGGCTATCTGCAATTGCACTAGTGAAGAAAATATTAGAGTTTTTCTTTCATTTCCTTCTTATTGGGTTTTTTCCTGTTTGAATCTTCATGCCCTGATCACAAGAATCTGAATCTCCATTAATGGTCATCAACCAAGCCTAAATCTTTTCCATGTTACATCCATTTGCATTACTCCTTGATCCAAACTCCTCAGACTAGACATCTTGAAAGAGCAACTGATGTGTAATTTCATTATTCAATTATTATTCAATTTATATTTTTGGATAAACTTACACAGTATTCACATACTGGATGTTCAGCTTACTATTCAGTGAGCAATATCAGTGCTGAGGAAGACAATGGAATGGGAATGAAATTGGAGACTTTCTCACTCACTTCTCTCTGTGTCATCAAAATACTGCACATTCAAATACTTTCATGTCAAACATATGGGGATGGCAAAAAGAGATATGTAGACTGCACTTCCTCTCTAAAACTGTTCATAGTGATCACTATACAATGAGCAAAAATTGTGTCTGGCCCGAGTTTGTTTTTGACAATCACTTACTTTGTGTGTGGCAGCTCCTGTGTGTTGCAGCAGCTGTGCAAACTAGACACCCATCTACACTCAGCCAGCTCCAGTCTCTCCCATGATGTCATTAATGGGTGAGGTCAGTTCTGTCAGTATGCGTCCAAAGTGAGTGGGGCTCTAGCAGTCCAGCATGTCCATCAGAGCACAGGTGCAGAGAGCTGGTGATGGCAAAAAGAGCAGCTGTGCAAGCTTCCACTTCAACAGGGCCCCTTCACAACATGTCCAAAAGTCTTCCTTAATCTCAACTAAGCTGACGTCAGACAGGGTTCGCGCACATTAGTCCTTTTTTTTTTTTTTTACATGTAATGCAGGGGTGTCCAAATGTTTTTCAAAGGGGACCAGATTATACCACATCAGAATACCCAAGAACTGGTCACCAAAATATTATTTTTAAAGCAACGATATAGTGAATATAATTCTAGAGGAATAAGTGAAGCAGAGTATAACCTGGAACTGTAATGACGCACAAGATGATATTAATAAGTTCCTGCTTCTTTTCGGGAATAATGACATTGGCCACTTCATTTAAGAACTCTTTCAAGAATTCATGAAGGGTTTTCCATCCTTAGTGGTTGGAAGCATTGCCACTTATTAGCTCTAGTAATGCTCTGTGTCATGTTTGCTCTTATAAAAAGGTTCCCTCTCCCTGGATAACTCCCAGCTGTTTAAATCTCTCTGCCCTATCATCCTCTGATTTTATTTTGTTTTTGGGATGTCTATGATTTGTTTCATAATGCCTCATGGTAATGAATTCCTTCATTACCTTACCATTATTACCACAACAGTCATCTGAAATAAAAGTTCTAAAAAATAAGCATTTTTTTATAACTCTCGATGAGGAAGTATTCTTGTTTCCAGCTCTTTTGAAATGACTCCTTGTCACTGTAAACCTTTCTACATAACCATCTTTAATATCATTCCTTAAATTCATTTGCAGGTATGGTCAGAGAAAAAAGCTCTTGCAATATAGCTAACTGTTAAAAAAAATAATAAAATAAAATAAATAAAAATGTTTGTGACAATTACTTGATGACTATGATTTATTTCATGGTACAACAAATTGCAATTCATTCTGAAGTATGTTTAGTGGCTTAAAAAATGTAAACTACTTTGAAAAGGCTCTGAGTCATCCTAATACATTGTAACTTCATTATGCATTGCTTTCTGCTGAGTGACGGAACAAGGATTCTTTCCAAGAGATTTTCGTTAATGATGCACATTATTTAGTCACCTTTTCCTTTGGTGACTTTGTGCATAGATGAGGTCAGGGGCAGAACTCTCTGAGGGAGATTTGTAACAGAACATTGCATAATTCAATCTGCGAGCCTGAAACTTAAGAAGACTTGAGGGAAGTGCACCGCCTATGAGTCACTGTAACACCCAAACATAGAAGTCAGAGGGCTCTGTTATTTTGCAAAATAACATTACTGCGTTAGCTGACCATATGAGGTTGGAACAGATTTTTCTGATGATTTAGAAGTTAGTGGTTAACTGATGATTAAATAAAAGGAAATGTAAAAAAGTTCAATGTGTCTTACAAGTGATATGTCTGGGTCAAAACATTTTCATTTCAGTCAAATTTAAGCAAAACCATTAATGAGTTCTAGTGCTTTCAACACATACTGCAATATGGAAACAATGTAATCTATATCGCAAGCATGGGGCTCCTTTAGTTAAATGGCCTTCATGTAATGAATGAACTAAATGAGCCAAAAGCTCACTAATAACCCATCTACTCCTCAAAGACCCTGACAAAATATAAAAGAATATACATTTTCCCACCAAAGAACAGAAAAGTCGCAGAAGGTGCAGCTGACAACATTTCATTCTGAACTGTCATTGCAACAAAATCATGTTGCCAACAGAAGTAGCATTTTTCTATTGGCATTTAGATAATCACTTGATAAAAGGGGCCATCAAGCTCTCAATGAGCTCAATTGTTTACCCAAGAGTACTCATTAAAATGAAAAGCTAAGAACAAAGTGTATGGGTTTTACAGAGCTGAATTGTGTGTTAAACATTGCGGTCTAACTATCAGGAAAACCTTATAATACAAAGGTCTTTGTAAACTGAGTACAGTTTTGCATAACCAGAGCTCATAAAATGAAAATACATCATGCCGTGTCCTACATCAGCAACTCTGGGATGTTAGCCTTAGTTCCAATGGATATAAAAAGTCCATCCTGATTGGCAAATTTTATTCCACCCTTCCTTGCAAAAATACTCCAGATGTATCAAAGTGTGAGGGGATCAAGTGTACACAGCCCTTTCCACAAGTCATTCCACAAGTTTTTGGTAGGACTGAGATCCAGGCTCAAATTGGGCCATTCCATAATATTGTTCATTTTCTTCTGAAGTCATAGCTTCAAACCGGACATGGATTTGTGGTTTAGGCCATTATTGTGCTGGAAGGTGAAAATTCATCATCTTCAGCTGTCTAACAGACACCTGTAGGTTTTTTATAAAATAGATTTGTATTTGGCTCTATATGTGATTTCCTGTATTCTTTCCCCAGCTGAAGTGAATCGGCCTCATAGCATGATACTGCTACCACCATGCTTTACCATGGGTATGGCGTTCGTTGGAAAATAAGCTGTCTTGTTTTTCCATCAACATGTCCTCTAGAATTATGACAAAATGTTCTACCTTAGTCTAAACATTACACATTTTGCCATTTTTTGACAAAATTTTGATGGGCTTGGATTCTTTTCCCATGAGAAAGGGCTTCCATCTAGTCACCCTTCCTCCACAGGCCAAAAATGTGAACAATACTAGAGATTGTTGTTGTATGCAAGGAGTGACCAGTACTCGCCAGAAATTCCAGTAGCGCCTTTAATATTGTTGTAGGTCTCTTGACAGTTTCCCTGATAAGATTTCTTCTTTTACTTCTATTAATTTTGGAGTTATGTGCTGTTCTTGATAATGATGCTTCATGTTCACCTCTTGTTAACCACGACTGTTACAGTGTACTGTGGTACAGCTAATGTTTTGGAAACTCTTTTGTACCTCTCACCTCATCGATACCTTTCGAAAATGAGATACTGTACATGCTTTTTAGGCTTTTTGTTGAGCATGGCTTTCATCAGTTGGTTAAAACCAAGAAGATGGATATTTAATAACGCATAATCACACTATCTGGTGTCACCCAGGAGAGAGTGGGTTCCCCTTTGTAGTCTGGATTTTATATCTATTCTACAACACGAATTCCAGAAAAGTTGGGACATTCTTTAAATTTGAATAACATGAATTCTAAAAGACTTTCAAATCACATGAGCCAATATTTTTTTCACAACAGAACATAGATAACATAAATGTTCAAACTGAGAAATTTTACAATTTTATGCACAAAAGTAGCTCATTTCAAATTTGATGCCTGCTACAGGTCTCAAAATAGTTGGGACAGGGGCATGTTTACCATGGAGTAGCATCTCCTCTTCTTTTCAAAACAGTTTGAAGACATCTGGGCATCGAGGTTATGAGTTTCTGGAGTTTTGGTGT
>JAQQZR010000003.1:13743343-13759527 GCA_030068235.1 Notoglanidium macrostoma | reverse complement strand
GCATTCACACCTATGGGCAATTTAGAATAGCCAGTTGACCTAATCTGCATGTCTTTGGACTGTGGGAGGAAACCGGAACACCACTGTGTGATTCTATTCAAATTAGAAGCTCAGATCTCAAAGAGTACATCAATCATCTCTGGAGAATGTCTGCAAAGGAAACCCACAATATAATTAATGCTGACCTGTAGCCTGCAGGGGGTTGCCTACTGAGCGGGACACCTTTTCTTGCTTATTTTCACTCGGTAAGCACTTCATCCTGGTCAGGTTGGAATGATTAAAAAAGGAGTCACCATCGTCAGAATATCAAAATGAAACCACTTCTCTTCAGTGCTATATAAATCCTGTCTGTAACCCAGCACATGTCCTCCACTATCCTATTATAGAAGATAGTCAAGAGCCAAAGTAAAATAGCAAAATAGCTCAAAACAGTGCCAAAGATTTTCATACACTTTAGCAAGTATCTAGATAACGCAAACAAGGCCACAAGAGGCCACATTAAACTTCCGTTATGTGAGGGGAGGGATGATGAGGGAAAAAAGTCTTGACCCTTGTGAAATCAAACAGCAACAATGCACATGGTTAAAATCCCCTGTGGCTAAGACACAACAGATGATGAACTATTTATGAATATAATTTGTCTCAGCTGATAATAACCATGATAATAAACAAAATGTGAGCCAAGACCACATGCAACATTTAAGCATTTTGGGTTAAACTGCATCCAATTTGTTAACTTAAACCTGATTCTTAAAAAACATGGATGTTAACTATTATCAAAACCAAAAGCCAAAGCATGAAAAAAGAATAAAATGATCAAAGGCAAGACTCTGCTACTGATCAGTTTTCTGCATATCTTCCTCAAGTGCATCGTTGAGCAGTCTAAAGAGAAAACGTTTCACGAATGTCCTCTGTTAGAAGACTTTGGGGTGTAACGGGCTTAATCTCACATACCCCCACCACCACCAAAACAAGCCTTCAGTCTCACGGTATCATTAAGCCTGATTTTAACAGCCTGTGGAGAGAGGGAGGGCTTTTACCTGAGTAACCAGGATACACACTCCAAATATGTGAGCTTGTGATAGTGGAGAATAAGGTCTCGCTCCCTGGGGCTCCATCTTACCTAACTCTCCATGGGTTACCTCAGCAACTACCAATGAACAGTCTGCAAATGTGCAGATACTCATGTGTGGCCCTTTCACCAGACACTGGGTCTGTAAGTACAAATTCTATGAGTCTAGTCTTATTCCCACAAACTATGCCTTAAAGGTGTGGTCAGATTGCAAATACAGCATTAGCACTTCACAGTTAGACCTGTTTAAACCTTCATAAAACTGTAGCTGACAACTGTTCTTGTACATATGAACAAGCAAAGATGTAGAATGAGTCAGAATAATAGTATGATTTCTTTGGGGAACTGTAGGGCACACACACCTTTGTTTATGTGAATAAAAATATATTTGATTTCATCAAAACAGTAATTTATCTCCAAATTTTTCAGTATTGCTTCTTGGCAGCTTACTAAGCTGCAGTGTAACCTAAGCAGAGTAAGAGCATTTTCACTTCAGCGCCACTTCAGACAAAAACTCTGGCCCTTTTGTTCTTGACCACATTTGCATGTGACCGTGACTCCGATGCTTCATCCATCCTGCCTGGGTGTGTTAGGAAGATCACTGATCTTTTGAAATAGAATATACTGCCTCAATCACAGCTGCTGTGCTTCAAGCTTTCAATGAGGTAATTAATCATTGATTACTGGGGGGGCACATATTTATTTCCATTTCATGGCAAGACAATATTCAAAGTAGTAATGTAATTCGTAAATACTATAAGGACATTACTAGGAAAATAAATAATGGATTTGGGGGAGGATGGAAAATATATACATTAATATCTGAATACAGTTTCATTTTATAAGTACGATGATATATCAGTAATAAGTATTAACATTAATAGATGTGTATAAGCACATAAATGATGTAATATTCTCAACTGTATTCAGAAGTCATTGAGCTGGTGTAACCTTCTCTAGAGCTATGCCTCACTTACATTTCCCCCTGTTTAAGACCACACTCTAATTCCAGACATTCAGCCAAATCTCTGTTCGTCATAGGCATCCCAAAATTGCTCCCAGAGACTTGATCTGATTTTAATAATGGGAGGCCTGCTTTATCCATTTTTGTTGATCTCAGGCAGCAACCCCCTTTGCTCTGGAAAATAGATTATCTTTGATTAGCTTACAAATGTTAGTTTCCCCCTCCAAAAATTAAATAAATAAAACATTCTTTGTTAACACAATGCCATAATATGTATTAAAGACATTAACAGCTAGAGAAACAGATCAAATACCTGGGTTCAAGCATCAAAAGATATACCACTTACAATACCGGTTTATTATTCTCAGTTAATCAACTTAATACATATTATTCAGTAACTACTAGGAATGATTCAGTACTGTCTAATTTCTAGACTAGGAAAGAAATGTCATTACTGAATATGAACATTTTGAAAAGTTCCAAAAATTCAGCAGATGGAAAGATTCAGTCGCTTAGCAGAGACAAAGGGAAGAGTGTAGCCAAGACTCAGGTCTGACTCCCAGCTGTGCCATGAGTCATCTACAAAGTAGGACTGGCCAACAATGTTCTAAAGAAATGACAGAAATGGTGTTCCCTTTTCCTTTATCACTGCTCAATCTGTTATGTGAATCTCCAGAGAGCACAACAATAATTAATAATTACAAATAGCCTTGTAGTACATATAGAGGCAGGAATCTGATGACCGCTCGCCCCAGGGAGATACAGAGAAGCTAATTTAGACTTTAGTCAATAAACAGCCATGACGGAATTACTTACTTTTGCAATTAGGGCAATTAAAACTCAATTTTAGCAATTAAAATAGGCAAAAATAATGTTTAATTTGACAAAGGTTTCCTGCTGAATAAACAGGATTAAAAAACTAAACTGTGTAGGATAGGTCTTCACTTTCCCCATATTAGTGGTGTGTCACTATACAGAAGTGCTCTATATATACACAAACACTATAACGTAGTTGTTCAGAAAACCCTGTTTTTTCCATTTTATTTTCAGGTGTTCCTCATTATAACAATTCTAACCAAATGACCTTAGAGCCTAGAAACAGCACATTTGTTAAAAAGGTTCAGGTTCCCGTCCTTCCACCTTGACAGAACCAAATCAAGCCTTATAGCGGTGCTACTGGGCAGTGTTCCATGTTTCAGCACAAATCAACAACTTTGATTTAAAGTAGATAAAAATGGGATGGTGGAAATACCTGAAATATGATAAATGATGGTGGTCAAATTGTGGTAAATTGTGTTACATTAGACTTATTCTGAGAAAACTCAGTCAAAAAAGGTACACCTCCTTACACAAAGATCTTAAAAAAAAATAAATAAAAAAAAACTGAACACATAAGCATACTACAGAGCCATATGCACATGATATTTATGCACAAATATATCTCAGGTCAGTTCTTTTTGCATGTTTATTATAATCACGGCTTGCCTTACAACACAATTTCTCCACAAACACAATTACAGTAGTGCAATAATTGAAGCCTAGACATTACATTTCACACAATAGTGGAAAGCATAATGGATTATTTTACTGGATCATGATAGTAAACATTTCACAAGGATCACAAGGATCACTATACTGGTGGTGACGGCATAACGTAGAAGAACACATGAGAAATGAATTTTTTTCAAGAAACATTAGACGCAAATTAAACATACTGACTACTAAAGAATGACTTTTTCATGGCTTTTGATCCATTCCTTTTAAATCTGCAAAATGGATTACACACAAAACAGGCTTACAAACATGTTAAGACATTTCTTTTACTGCGTTAGACATCAATATACTCTATATACTTTAGAATGTAGTGAAAGTGCACAAGTGTGAAGAAAATACTTTAGTATTTATATCCAAAGAAATGGGTTAGCATATACACAAGGAACACAATGTGATAACATTTAGAAGTAGATTCTAATATTCAGAACAGAAAGGAAAGGAAAGGAAAGACGACTCCTCTGCATTCTGCATTCTTCTCTGCATGATTAAGTTATATCCTGTATAGGATTTTCTTTAAGGCCAACCATAAAAAAGTAGTAAATTACGAAATGCCCCACTCTGTGAACAGACAAGATTAAGTTGTAAAAGATCACCCGAAGCATGTACAGTTTCAGCATGACAATAAAACTCATGCCCGCTCGCATGGAAAACCCCTCCAACCTAAATACAGTGGAGGAAGATACAACAGGAAGTTGGAAGTTGGAGTCTTAAGCAAATGAGAGACAAATGTGTCACAGTGCAGTGCCCATGGCAAGGAGATACAGAAATAAGCAACAAGTAAACTTAAAGTGACTTTAAAAGATAGACTCTAAAGCAAAGTTAAGTTTAATCTGTCCTGGTGTTACGAACTTTAATACGAGTCCATCTGTAAAAGGTTTGCCCAAAGTTCAAGCCGGAAGAAGGTGGATAAGAGCTTGAGAAGAGAGCTCTCCACTAATTCAGATCCGGTCCAGGGGTGTTTTGGAGATCAGTCAAGGCTTGCTAAAATGCAAAACAGGTGGCCAGTAATCAAATCTAGGCCAGATGCACATAGTGTGTGTGAGACCGAGACACGTAAGGGCTAAATGAGAGTCAGACCAAACCATGCACATATTCCATTTTGCCTCATTCACTTCTATAACTGCACCTCCATGACTGACCAGACTGTTCTGACGAGAGTTCGTGGTTGTTGAAACATGCGTGTCAAGTTTCACAGAGTTCCTATGGTGGTAGCTTCTCTGCGTTTTTAGAAAGACTGTGGAGCAGCATCTTTTGAAAGTCATCATCAGACAGCTCAGGGATTAAGAACTCGAGCAGCACATCCCACACACAGTAAACCAGGTGCCTGTGCACAGGGAGTCAGAGGTCAGAGGTACAGCTGTGGACTTGTGTCAAGAAGTTGACCAAAAACACTTACACTCAATTTAAAGACATTAATATGCAGTTCATAGATTTATCCTGCTCTTCCTGCCCGGTACTTACTCTCCTGCTGGATCCCAGAACATTCAGTGTGAAAGAATGTAGAACAAACAATTAATAGAAATGACATGCAGGTGCTAGCAGTACATTTACCAGATGACCGTTATTTAAGAGTTCATTTGTTTTCATTTAAGTTTGGTTTATATTGACAACACAGTAATAAAATATGTTAGAATGCAGATAAACCTTTCCAAGGCCACAAAACACCTTCTGAAATGTTGTGCTGCTGTTAAAATGATAAATTATATTCAGTCGATTTAAGCAGAACGTGTCTCTTTAAATGAACCTATTGGGTTAAACGTAACCCTTTTTCCATACAAAAGGGATTTGTGTAGTTTGACCCATGTTCTCATTTACTGGAATCACTATATACACACTATATGGCCAAAAGTATGTGGACATCCCTCCTAATTATGGCGTGCAAGTATTTCAGACACACCCATTGCTAAGAGGTGCATAAAGTCAAACACATAGCCATGCAATCTCCATAGACAGATTAGTAGAAGAACAGCTCAGTAACGTTAAACATGGAACCGTCAATGAATGCCAACTTGTCACAAATCAGTTTGTGAAATTTCTGCCCTGATAGATCTGCCCCAGTCACTGTCAGTACTTTTGTTGTAAATTATTTGTGAAATGGAAATGTCTAGGAGCAACAACAGCTCAGCCACAAAGTGGTAAACCCCACAAACTCACAGAGTGGGACTGCTAAATGCCAAAGAGCATAGCCTAGCATTTTCTGTTGTCTCACTCACTGATTCGTGTGCTGTTGATGTTTCCAACAGCCTCTGGAAGCAACATGAGCACAAGAACATTGGGACCGTCATAAAACAGGTTTACAAGGCCAAAGAGCTGTACACAAGCCTAAGATCACTATATGCAGTGCCAAGAATTGGTTGGAGTGGTGTAAAGCACACCGTCACTGGACTCTTGAGTAGTGGAAATGTGTTCTTAGGAGAGCTGAATCACATTTCACTATCTGTCAGTCTGATGGACAAATCTGGGTTTGGAGGATGCCAAGAGAACACTGCCTACTGGATTCCACAGTGCTGACAGTAACGCTTGATAGACGAGGGATAATAGTTAGCATTGTTAACATTGGTGGTCTGTTTTTCAGTGTTTGGGCCAATGCCATAGCATACAAAGACATTTTAGACAACTGTATGCTTCCAAGTTTGTAACAACAGTTTGGGAAAGGTTAGCCACAAAATGAGGCCCATAAAGACATGGTTTGACAAGTATGGTGTAGAGGAATGTGAGTGGCTTGCAAAGAGCACTAATCTCAACCCCAATGAACAACTCTGGGATGAAGCGGAACAACTGCAAACCAGGTGAATCAAAGCCTGACCTTACAAATGCTCTTTTGACTGAATGGGCACAAATTACCACAGTCACGTTCCAAATCTTGTACAACGCCTTCACAGAAGAGTGGAGACTGTTATAGCCACAAATGGAGGAACAACTCCATATTAATACCCATGGTTTTAGAATGGGATGTCCAACAATATCATGCAAGTATGATGGTCAGGTGTCCACATACTTTTGCCAATATAATGTAAGACTTTTAGATGTCTGAAATTGGAGGATGAAAAAGTACCGACACACTAGCCAACAAACCTGTATGCTAAACTACCGTGTTAATGAAAAACATATAGTTTTGATTATGTAATATTCTGGCAGGCTTGGCTACTGATAAATAAACCACCAAGAATATATCATAGAGCAAGTGAGACTTAGACAGTCAAATCACACTTGTGCTGCTATGAGTAAAGCAAGACAGAAGATACGTGCATCAAGAATATAGCATCAGTAATATTAGGGTTTTCAGGAGAGTAGGGCATGGGGTATTTCCAAATTTCATGCATATATTCATAGATCTGGGTATAGTTTAGTGAGAGTGAAGATGTTCTTGTCTGTTAACTATTATTTAAATACGGTCAAGTATAACATTGAAATATTGAAACATTGAAAACTCCTATTACCACTGGAACCACTTAGACTTCACCTTTCACATCTGCTCCAGTTGTTCCATAAAAATATATTTATACCATGTTTATATTACATAGTGGGGAAAATTGTACAAGATCTTTGTAAAATTCAATTTGACAAAAATCTGTGAATATAATAAAAAAAACTAAAATAACCAAAAGTCTTTAATTTTGTTTGGTTATTTATGGTTAAGGTTAGGACTGAGTAAGGATTAGGGTTCTTCACAGCTAGGGTTAGCGTTATGCCTATAGAAATTAATGGGAGTTCCCTGCCAAGACATAAATACAAGTGTGTGTTTGCGTCCCCTTAGACTGACCTGTTTATGGTAGAATCTTGGAGAGAGTCGAGAACGACCTGCCAGGAATGCTTGTACTTCTCTGAGCCCAGCATATCCGAAACAAGATCTGTAAACATAAAGGGTAGCATGGTCACCCATAAACCCACACCCACTCTCACACCAAGAAGGGAGAATAAGAAAGCATTGGGGAAGAGCCCTAAGTAAAGTTCTAATGACAAAGTTAGTGGATATTAACAAATCCATTTTATAGGATTTTAACTGTGACTTGTACAGAGAGTAAGTGGAGTCAGGACATGGGACTCTACCGGGAAGCAAATTCATTAAACATTGCAGTGACTGTTGTTTGGTGTCATCTCTTTGCTTCTGGGTTCGCTGAGGCCGGGGATGAGCAGGCAGATTTCCTCCAGGCCACACAGCCTGCTGTAGCACCCTGAAATAAGTCACCCAGTACTGCATACACATCAGATTAGCCACTCCAACCTCCAGCCACCTACACATACATAACACACACACACACACACACAGCAAAGTCAAAACTTTACATAAGACCAAAAATTCTGTTAAGAACACCTGTAATAGTGCCTGAAGGTTAGTGTCAGGGTTTTACATTGGCATGGCATTCCCATCACAAAAATAGGAAAGTCAAAATAAAAAATAAGACATTTGAATGGGAACACAGCACAGGGAGCCAGGCAAAGAGCATGCACACACCAATGGTGTAATTAATTGCCATAAAAAGCAAACAACTTTATTCCTAAATAGAGGTAAAGCCTTGAGGAAAGACTTGTGTGGGGCAGAGGTGTAGTGAGTGGGAGATTGGGTTTTCAAATGTTTATTCCTGAATGATTAACTGTGGAGGCAGGGGTGTGGTCAAGCGCCAGGTTGTGAATGGCGTGTGGAGTTGGGAGAGTGAGTAGTAAAGATAAGGCTGCACCTGTGGCTGATTTTCCTACCAAATGTTCTGTGCTTCACTGAGCAGCAGCAATGAAAAGGGGGAGACACAGGAGCCACAATAAAGAGGTGCATGACGCAACCACTGAAAAGTAAAAGAAATGAACACAGTAATATAAAGATCATTTTTGGGTTGCCCCAAGCCTGCCTCCCATTTCCTCCTTTCCCGCAGAGCATGAGGGAATGTCACACTAGTGCCCAAACCTAGGAAAACTGAGAAAGATAAACTGTCCTCACCAATCTCCGAGATCAAGACAGTTACCCCTTAAGCTGAATATGGCACAGGGGCAGTGCTTCCAGGCCCTTCTCCAGGCCAAGACAGAGGATTGGTAGGTGCAACAGAGCCTGGTCCAGCCAGCAAATACTCCAGCAGCAACCATGGCAGCCACCCATTCACATTTGCCCAAAAGCTCTCGGACACCTGCTGAAAATGACTGACATGCCCTCGCCTTTTCCTTCTCACTCTCTCTCGCGCTTCCCCTTTTATTACAATCCTTGTTCCCATCCCTGTGCTATGAAAATGGGGCCTCTACTCCCCCAAACCTGTTCCTCGAACCTGGTTTTCCCCAGCCCCTCCCACTTCTGTTTCTGCTTCCCTTAGGTTGGCACATTTGGGTCCTCAGATGAGGAAGTAAGACCTGGCGGGTGTGTTGGCATTGCATGGAATCCAGGCATTTCCAGGACCAATGTCTCATGATGGAGGTCATGGTGTTGGTCTGGTTTCTTGACATGCCACAGGTTTTCTCCAGTTGAGCTGGGATGTACCACATACCGGTGAGTATTCAAGGGGGTGCATTTCAAGCACTGACGGGTAATGAAACCTCAATTCACCAGGTGAAGGTGGTGTGCGTGTGTGTGTGTGTGTGTGTGTGTGTGTGTGTGTGTGTATGTGCATGTGCATGTGCATGTGTGGATGTGCATGAACATCCACTAGTATTGGGTCACGATTCAAAAACATAAAATAGGGGCTGCAGTTAATCCTTGCCTCACCCATCCACTGATTTTAGCAAATTAGCCTGCATTTGAGATGACGTTTAGAGTAATGTGCATGCATGGGTCCTGAAACAGCCTAGCATGGTGTGAGGTCAGAGTAGCGCTGGCAGGGAATTTGGTGCATGGGCCTCCCCAAGAAGACAAGGAGGGTGGGGAGGATTGGGTTAGGGCCATGCCAAATCCTGTCAGGGATTTACACTTGGAACAGACACAAGACAAAATCCTCAGCCCTAGTGGATTACACAATGCGATACCCAGAAGCCATGCCTGTTTGCAATATCTCAGCATGCATTGTTGTGGAGGCACTCTTCCAAATAATCTCCCAGGTCAGAATCCTGAAAAAGGGGCCAGGACACAATGTTTGTCATGCACACTTCACAGACTATATGAATTATTAGGATTTAATCATGATACGGAAGTTGCACACAATGATGTTTGGAATTGGGATAAGTGGCTTGAACCCATATTATGTGCAGTATGAGAAATACCAAAAGCCTCCCTATGGTTTTCCCCATTTGAACTGCTGTATGGGCACAAACCTCATGGAGACATGGTTGAAGAAAATAGGGAGAAGGGACCTTCAGAGAGTAAAAGTGAAATTCAGTACATTCTTAACCTGAGAGCTAAACTTCACAAATTTAGGCAATTAACCCACAAGAATTTGTGACAGGTGCAAGAACATCAATCACGGCTGTATAACAGGGGTGCTCTGCTATGGGAGTTTTCCCAGGGAGACGTGCTCATATTATTACCAACATCAATCACCAAATTACTCGCAAAGTGGCATGTTCAATGGTTGTTATGAAGAAGGAGGGGCACCTTTTGTGTTATTCTGAGCCCCAGCCATGTTCCAACCATTCCAATCACTTGGAAAACGGGTTGGTTCAAACAAAAAGTCCCATATTCTAAGTTGATATAGATGTATATAACAGGAAATGAAAGCTAAAATCCTGATCTACAGTGCCTATAAAAAGTATTCATCCCCCTGTTAAAATGGCTGTTTTTTTGTGAAGTAAATATATGAAACTAAGATAAATCATGTCAGAACATTTTCCATCCTCAAATTATAAAAAATGTAATGAAAAACACTCAAAACATTATATGGAAATGTACGAAAAAAGTTACAGTAATAAGTACGCACACCCCTAAATTAATAATGTGTTGAAGCACCTTTTATTTTGATTACACCACTCATTCTTTTTGGATAAGGTTCTATCAGCATGGCACATCTTGACCTAGCAATATTCTCCCACTCTTTCTTCCAAAAACATTCTAGATCTGTCAAACTGTGAGGTCATTTCCTGTGCACAGCCTGCCTCAGGTGACCACACAGATCTTTAGTTTGATTCAGGTCTGGGTTCTGGCTAGGCCATTAAAAAACAGTGACCTTTTGGTTAAGCCATTCCTCTGTTGATTTGGATGTATGCTTTGGGTCATTGTTGTGCTGAACAGTGAAATTCCTTTTCATCTTCAGCTTATTAGCAGAAACCTGCATGTTTTGCACTAAAATGACTGGTATTTATAGCTTTTCATGCTTCCCTCCACCTTGATAAAAGCCCTAGTTCTGGCTGTAGAAAAGCAGCCCTAAAGCATGGGTGGCCCCATGCTTCAACTTAGGTATGGTGTTCTTTTGGTGATGTGCTTTCTTGTGCCAAACATATCTTTCGGAATTATGGAATTTTTTAAAGCTTTTGGAATTGCTCTCATCAGACCATAACACATTTAGCTGCAAGTAGTTTAGGGTGATTTAGTCACACTTGGATGTTGTTTATGAGAAAGGGCTTCTGTATAGCCATCCTACCTCATAGCCCAGACATGTGAAGAATACAAGAGATTGTGGTCACATGCAGAGAGTAATCAGTACTTATCAGATGTTCCTATAGCTCCTTTAATGTTGCTGTAGGTCTCCTGGCAGCCTCTCGGGTAAGGATTTGTCTTGTTTTTTGTAAAAACTTTTAGAGACGTCATGTTTTGGTAATGTCACTCTGGTGCTCTATGGTCCCCACTTGTTGATGATGGCCTTCACGGAGTTCCTTGGTACATCTAATGTCTTGGAAATTATTTTATATCCCTCTCCTGATTGTTACCTTTCAACAAGTGAGCTACCATAAAGGCTCTCTTACCTTACAGAAGCTCTTAGAAGACCATGGCTTCAGATTCGGATGAAACCAAGAAGATGTAAAGAAAAGGCTACAAAAACAGCTGATCTTTATTTGGGGTTAATCAGAATCATGTCATTGATGACCGCTGTATGATAATTATTTTTGAACATTCAATCTCAACACAGCCACATCCCCAATTATAAAATGGTGTGCATACTTATGCAACAAGGTTAATGTAACTTTTTATTTTTCCTATTTTTCCCTAAAATGTTTCTGATTGTTTTCATCTTATTTTTTTTTTATATGTAGAAATTTCACATTGAGGGTGGAAATATATCTGACATGCTTTATCTTAGTTTCATTTTTTACTTCACAAAAACCAGGAATTTTAGCAGAGGGGTGACTACTATTTATAGGCACTGCACTCATCTCTTCCTTTCAACTTTTGATCTCAAATCCAAATATCTTCATTGTATAGCAAAAACTAAAGAATCAGCCTTTCTGTTACAATACTTTGGAGGGGAAAATGATTCCTTTAGAAAGAATAATTATTATCCACAAGTCTAAGGTTGTGCGGGATTTGGTGAACAGTAACAAGTCCAGCAAAGTATCTAGTGTGTTGGAACAGAGACTAATGGTGATCAACAGTAGCACATATTATTTCACTAACCGCATTAGTGCTGTTTATGAACTGCAGCTCATTTTGACTGGAACGGTCTCAGAAAAGGGACACAAGGCATTAGCAGCGAGAACGTTTCTCAAGAGCTGTGGAAAAAGTGTTCGTATGGGTAGAAATGAGCCGAAAAATGCCATTTCAAATGTTAATGGCAGTCGTGATTCATTGTGACACTCCGAAAGCATAAACATGTATATAAGTATATTCCATATGGACCGCCTAATTAGTATTTGGATTTCAACTGGAAATAATGATACTGATGGAGTAGGCAAGTTGGTGGGTACTGGCAGTGGAATGAAGACGTAACTCAGAGCAGGAAATTCATTGTCTCGACATTGCAAAAAAAGCTAAGAGTCAACAGCAGAGCCCACACACCTGAAAATCATTTCTCATTAGTCTTTTACTGTATGCCACAATACCCATGCCAAGAAAAGCAGTGCTGTGTAAAGTATCTGTGAGGCACAGCAAAGAACCTGCTTATTTGTTTTTCCTGTAAATTCACTTAAACACAGTAATCCGAGTTATTTCAAATAATGTTCGTATTTACTGTCATCATCCGATTTAGAAGCACATTCCGCCAAATAAATCTGACAATTAATCAATCAAACTATTAAGCTTTATTGAGGTTGATATGGTAAAATGTATCCCTAATAAAAAGGTTCCAATTGAATATATCTTTAATATTGACCTAGGAGGTTATTTTGATTTACAATAGGTGTTAAAAGTATGCAGCATTACCTTATAGACAACAAGCACACTTAAATTGTACAACAGATCCTGATGAACGAAATATTCAAGTTGATCATTTTTCTTGATATAATCATTGAGAAAAAAATGATGTAAAAATGGTCAATCAAAATGAAATCATTAACTCAATGAGGGCTCGATTCAAACTCCCAACGAAAATCAAAGTAAAAACCTGATATCACAGACTGATCCAACTTTTACATTTGTAATAGCTTTTTAAATGTGTAAATGTCATCACCACAATTCATAATGTGGCACAGTAGTGTGTATGGCCCCAACATGCCTGTATGCACTCCCAAGAATGTCTGGGTATGCTCCTGATGACATGACGGATGGTGTCCTGGAGATCTCCTCCAAGACCTGGATCATGGCATCAGAGAGCTCCTGGACAGTCTATGGCACTACTTGGTGGTGTCGGATGCACAGATACATAATGTCCCAGAGGAACATGGGGGCCAGTCAATGGAATCAATGCCTTCGTCATGCAGGAACTGCCTACACACTGGCCACATGAGGTCAGGCACTGTCCTGCAGGAGGAACCCAGGTCCCAGTGCACCAGCGTAATTTCATCCCGAGACCTAACAACAGTCAGAGTCCCCTCCAAGGATATGCCTTCCCAGACCGTCACTGACCCACCACCAAACCATCATGCTGGATGATGTGCAGGCAGAATAACATTCGCCATGGCATCTTCAGACTCCTTCACATCTGTCACATGTGCTCAGTGTGCACATGCACTCATCTGTGAAGAAAACAGGGTGCCAATGGCAGACCTGCCAATTCTGGTGTTTTTTGGCAAATACTACTTTACAAGCTACACGGTGCTGGGCTGTGAGCACAGGTCCCACTAGAGGATGTCAGGCTCACATTCCACCCTCAACGAGTCTGTTTCTGAAAGTTTGGTCAGAAACATGCACATGAGTGGCCAGCTGGAGGTCATTTCGTAGAGCTCTGACAATGTTTCTCCTGTTCCTCCTCACACAAAGAAGCTGATACTGGTCCTGATGAAGGGTTGTTGCCCTTCTACAGCCATGTCCAGCTCTCCTCATGTAAATACTCTTGAGACTGTGCTGGGAGACACAGCAAACCTTCTTGATGTAGGGATGTGCCATCCTGGAACATCTGGAACACCTGTGCAACCTGAATGGGCTGCAGGTGCCACCTCGTTTTATCAGTAGTGACAAGGGCACAAAATGCAAAACTGGAGAAAAATCAGACAGGAAGGATAAGGAGCGGGAAATGGTCTGTGGTTACCACCTGAAAAACCATTCCCTTTTTGGGGTTGTCTTGCTGTTGCCTCTCCTGTCCACCTGTTGTTGCTTTCATTTGCACCAAAGCAGGTGAAATTGATTCACAATCACTTACTCTTCCTAAGTGAACAGATCGATATCAAAGCAGTTTAACTGACTTGGTGTTAAACTGTGATGATTACGTGTTCCCTTAATTTTATTTGAAGAGTGTATTTTGACAGATATACTACTTCACAATGGTAGAAACCAAAAACAAAGGTAGTTTTACAAAAACAGAAAATGCTTATATTTTATAATGCACTAAAGGTTTGAATACCATTTCTGTATGTGGATAGGGATTAACCACATACTATAAAAGTGAAAAGTATATTTAAAACCAATCACTCACAAACCACTTCAGAGGGTGGTCTGAGATGAAATTTAGTTACTTTATGCAAATGCATCCATCTTCCCAAGCCACTCATGGAAGACACAAGAAAACCAGAGAATCAGAAAAATCTTTAGACACATTACGTCGCTTAACGTCTATTAACACTTGAGAACAGCAGACACACAGTAGCTCACATTTAGCAGAAATGTCAATTTTGGACATTTTTCCAATTTTGGTTCCTTCACACAGCCAGAAAATGTCTGAATAAAAAATGATGACAAGGTTCATGCAGCAAACTAGCTATAGTTTTTGGTCAGCATTTTCTTTTCATGTTTAAAAAAAAAACCTTACCACTTTCTAAATTAAACTATGCAACACAACTCACTTTACCCTGCAGATTTAGCCTTGATATATTTACAAGAGGAGAATGATTAATTTGGTGCTCTGGCTCTGTGGAGGTGTCTCCTGCAGGTGTCTCCGCAAACTAATTACTCCTTGTCCAAATACACAGAATGAAGTGACTGATTCAGTCTCAATGTTCTTACCAAATGGAACATGGAGACCTGTCTGCATAGCCAGGTCCTAATTCATCTTATGGAATAATCAACCTCTGAAAAGAGTCTGGGTCATGAGTGAGTCTTTAAATAAACCATTACATACTAGAGACTGTTGTAATACCCAGGGTAATGTTGAAATAAACAAAGCATCTTTCCCAACTTCTGGTATATCTCAAACACATTCATTTCCAGCACCAGAGATTTTGCACAAATCTTCCATTTTCAAGGTTGAGGTTAAGCCTTGGTCAAAGGTACCTTTGGTGTGGATAGTCTTTTTTGTAACAAATTAGTTCTGACATAAAATTAAGACAAACAAGCATTTATTTACAAACACTAACGAGTAACTACATGTGTGTGTGTCCAGATGGAATAATTAGTAATCCTCAGAGCAGATGATAACAAAAAAAGCTGAGGTTGATCAGCAGGGAATGTTTCACAAACCAGGTTTAGTTTGACAGACAACAGTACATGAGAGAATGTGTGGTATTGATGCTTATCACATTGCCTTAAAAAAGGAGACAAAATAGAATCCTTTAATTAGCAGATTTTCAACTCAGTTGATGAGGTTACATTACATAATAAATGTTTTAAGTTCTGCAAAGAAGCATTTTGACTGCAATCAAGCTTTTTATTCTTAGAATGATTGGCATGACTCTGGGATTTTCTACCCCAATGTTCCATGCCATAAATCAAAGCTTTTTAAAATGTAACAATGCAGTTTTGCACATTTAAATGTGTGATGACACAGATGTCCATGTTTTTTATTGTTTGAAAAGAAAGGCAGGGTTACTCTCTCCCTGGCATCTGCACTATATGGCCAAAATGTTGTGGCTCTACACCTGACTAACCCTAACATTAACCCTAACCATGACCATACACCTATGTGTAGTTCAACTGCCATAGAGTTTTATGAACACAGTACTTTCTTCTTGTGTATCATTACAACACGAGTTGTGTAAAGGCATCCCTGATCCCCAAACCGGAGTTGTCTAAAGGCAGCCCTGATCCCCAAACCCGAGTTGTGTAAAAGCAGCCCTGATCCCCAAACCAGAGTGGTCTAAAGGCAGCCCTGATCCCCAAACCCGAGTTGTGTAAAAGCAGCCCTGATCCCCAAACCAGAGTGGTCTAAAGGCAGCCCTGATCCCCAAACCTGGGTGGCCTAAAGGCAGCCCTGATCCCCAAACCTGAGTGGCCTAAAGGCA
>JAQQZR010000003.1:13684014-13699263 GCA_030068235.1 Notoglanidium macrostoma | reverse complement strand
GTGGTGGACTGGCGACCTGCCCAGGGTGTACCCTGCCTCTCGCCCCAAGATGCTGGGATTGGCTCCAGCTTCCCCGCGACCCAGATGGATAAAGCGGTATAGATCGACTGAACCCCAGACCTCCTCACCCATCATCAGTGCCTGACCTGACTAATGCTCTTATGGCGGAACGAACACAAATCCACACAGCCTAATCTAGTGGGAAGCTTTTCCAGAAGACTGGAGGTTTTTTATAACAACAATAATGTGTAGAACTAAATATGTGGGATGTGCAATGTTCAACAGAGCATCCACAAACCTTCGGCCATGTAGTGATTGTGTAAGTTGTGCCTCTTGTCTAGCGATGGTGGCACGTGCAGTTCTTATTGACATGGAGCCCAAAGTAATTACTCAAGCCGTAGCAAAGACATCAGGCTCAGGAAACTGGAGATACGGGGAAAAATCCCACTTCTGCCAGAAACAAGGCTCTGGAAACAACTGGGCAAATGGGTAAGAACATTCAACTTCGTCATACATTTGCGTGTGGTGCTCTTATAGGCTTTTATAGCAAAGTCTCCTGTTTTTGCATTTAGTTTACTTTCTGTGTTGGTGTACTTTTTGTGCCATATATATTTTAGTTTCAGCTGCAAGTCATTCGATCTCACTTTTGCGGCATGTCGCTTACAATGCAGTTTGATGTGCGTGTCATTACTGTTCTGTAGTTACTGTGTTCACGGACCTCAGCACAAGGATGCGGTGGAAAATCTGGTGCGGCGGGAGGTCGAACGCTGCGATCGTCTCGCAGGAATATTCGCCATGATGAGCGTAGCAGGGGGTACGGGTTCTGGAGTGGGCACCTACGTCACGCAGTGTCTGCGAGACACTTATCCACATTCATTTATTCTTAATCACCTGACGTGGCCGTATGGAACAGGAGAGGTAAACTTGATCATATTGTACCTTTCAAAGTAGTGCATGATGGGTTTCAACAAAGTGGTGTTATTAATAAACTGATCTGGTTTCTCTTCTCTCGGCAGGTTATTGTGCAAAACTACAATTCGGTTCTCACCCTGTCTCGTCTCTACACGCTGTCTGATGCGCTCGTGGTGCACGAGAATGACACGGTTCACAAAATCTGCAGCCAGCTGATGAACATCAAGCACATCTCTGTCTCTGATCTTAACAAGGTGATCGCTCATCAACTGGGCAGCGTGCTGCAGCCTGCATACACCGCAGACTCGCCTGCTCACTACAGCAGAAACCCCATAGGTATTATAGCTTTATTGACGTATGCTGATGTATTCATATAGGTGAATACACAAAGATACCTCCGAGTAGGTCATATCAAATCAGGTGGGAGGATCACCTCAGATTAACCTAAAATATTCCAGGATGAGAGATGCTTCCTAATAGGAAAAACGAGGGGCCATTTTAGGACTGCAATATCATGAAAACTATTTGAGTTAGGCCCATCAAATTGTTCATGTTAATATGTGGAACTATGACACTACAAATATGAACTCTGAAGAATGTAGCTTAAGTTTAACATAGAGTATTCTGCGTGTTTGAATTAAAAAAAAAACAAAAAAAAACCTTTGACCTCCTGCAGCAGATTTGAAGACCTTCAGAAACCATAATTTTAAAAGTATTGGACTGACTTTATATACAGCTTCAAGTATACAACATGCAATGCAGAATACAGAATACAGTAGTCCAAATCTGATGAATGGTTTAGGAGATAATAAAGCTCAAATATGGGCAAAGAACCCACGTTTTCAAATTCAGCTATGATCCCAGGCACCAAATACAAACTGAAAACGTTTTTTTTTGTGAGAAGAACAAGTCTCCGATAATATCATAGATGTAATTTATGACGATGTTCGCTTTGATTTTCACAAAGTGAATTTTGAAAACTCTTGTATTTGTGTGTGGCGGCCAACAAGTGTATAAGCAATGTTCTCAAGATGGAGAGTGTAAATTTCATACAGTGCTTCTCGTACACTAGGTAAAATATAATGTGAAAGATGGCCCCAATCACATGATTTTTTTTTTTTTTTTTGTATACATTCATACAGTGAGGTCAAAAAGTCTGAGGTAACATTTGGGAAAAAAAAAAAAAAGTATTTAAAATTGGAAATGAAGAGAAGGTTTGGGAATTTTGCAATAATGAACACCAAGAAATGAAGTGATGCTTTATATGTGGCCATTTAAGTGTAAGCAAATTTGTTATATTGACCATGTTAACTGATTTGTGCAAAAGGTCAGATTGTTCTCATGCCTAATCTCCTCTACTGAAGTAGGTGTTCAGACACCACGCCGACGGATTCGATCTGAAATGAATCATGAGGTTTTGCACAAACTCGTGGAGTCTATGCATAAAGAAATGCGACGTACCAACTACGAAGAAACTGTAGATATTTCAAAGATTCTATTTTTCAATAATATAATTTGTAATGAAAATTGTTGCATTAAATTAGAAATGAATTCAAAATAGAAGCATTTCACTAGTGGTTTCCGACTTTTACACCCCGCTGTATTATCTTATTTCTCTTACGTAAATATATTTTGAAAAAATGCTGTATAGATTGAAGTAGATTTTATGTTTAATACTCTATATTTACAGGGTGTCCGAAAAGTCTGGATTCATAGACAATGTCTAAATTAAATACAGATTTTTACAACAAATGCTCAAATTGACAGCCACTTGTGTATTCTCTGAATTTGAGCTTTTGTTGTTCGTTTGGATCTGAAATAAAAAGAACAATATTAAGTTTCATATAAGGAAATTTTTCGTTTTATTTCCTTATATAAAACACAGACGTGTGTGTGTGTGTAAAAAAAAAAAATAAAAAAAAAAAAATTAAACTAGAATCACTTTAAATTTATATCTCAATTCAATCTAAATTTAAAATCTATCTTAATTCACATACATAGTACAGTAATATATACGGTGGGACGCAAAGCTGTTTTTTTTTTTTTTTAATGGATTTAGATATCTTTGGACAGTTTGAATTTCCAGCGTGTCTACACTTTCTTGCCATTAATAAGACAAAATTTGGCAAAAGTTTGTGCACCATCACATCCACATGTGTTTGTTGAGCATTCTTTTCCAATGCTGTTCTAATAACCTCCAGTCTTGTGAGAAGGCTGCTCATCCAGCCACAGGAGCATTAGTGAGGTGGGGCAGTGATGGCGGGCGAGGAGGCCTGGGCTGTAATCAGCATTCCAGTTCGTCCCTAAGACGTTCAGTGGGTCGAGGTCCGGGCTCCGTGCAGGATACTTGAGTTTTACTTCATCGTCATCAATATATTCGAATATATTTTCTGTAGACTGAGTAAAATCGGCTACACAATAAGATGTTGGCTAGAGTAGTATTTAAAATGACTCTAAAAGTAATTATGAAAAGATTAAATAAAAGTCACAGTAGGAAAAAAAATGTAGTAATATTTTGTAATGTATTTCTTACATATTAGCAGGATTTGGGGAAAAAAAAAACAACTGAACCTGTCTAAAAATGTAATAAGCACAGTACACTAACTAAAAATCTGGCCTTCAATTAGTCCAGTGAGGGAAAAATAATTTCCTCAGTTTGTACTTTTTACTTCAGATCAAGTATGTATTAAGCTAGCATGTTCATTTTTGATTATAGACTCAATTTCAATTGTATATTATTATTATAATTCTTTTTGCTGTATGTCTTATGCTTTCTCATGTTTTGTTAATTGCAGCGGTGTTGCTTTTATTTTAGGCTTTTACGATTATTGTTTATAACAATTGTTTATAAATATTAATCGTATTTTATTATTTATATTAACATTCGGATTCACATACAAATTAAGTGATAAGTCGAAACAATTACCGAAAAAACTCTTACTAAAAATATTATTTAAATATTATCCTATTTTATGTATGCCAAGAAAAACAAATATAACTTGTTTAACTATTTTTATTTTGAAAAATGCGAGCGAACGCAGCATACACGAACATAACAGCAAATCACAGGAGTGTCTGGGTTTTTTTTTTTTAATAGACTTATAGGATGTGAAAAAAATGAGCAAGACACCCTTAAATTTTGTTACATTTATTCACAGTAATGTAGAGCGGAAATGTAAACATTGATCTAAAAACGTGACGCTCACTCACTGGGAGAACAAACTTCCTAATCTATCAAAATAATGTCGGGATTAGGCGTTATCCAAAGTTTCGCACTTTTCCAGACGCGTTGTAAATAAACATTAAATAAAGTATGATGTTAAATATTTTCCCTGAAAACGAACAAGCGATTTGACGAGAACACTGAACTGTGATGAGTCACGTGTCGTAAATGACTGTTGAGGATGGCGTAACGCCTCAGTAGCTGACTTCTTTTGTTGTCTGTGTGGGAACTGCTTTTCGGTCTTTTGTGAGCAGAATGTTGTAATCTCGAAATAATTTGACGCCACGTTTAGCAGTCTCATTTACAACACAGCTTCTGTAGCTTCTTGGCAATTGTAGGGTAGATTGTTGAGAATGTATAGTTAGTTATTGTGAAGCATACTGTAGTAATAAATAGGCACTGATCACATGTATTATAGAGAATTATTGTGGTCAGTAAAGAGAAGAAAAGATATATATATATATATATATATATATATATATATACACACAAACACATTATACATTGTTATACCAAATGTCACCAGTCATAAAATGTAATTATTAACAATATGCCACTTAGTGTCTTTACTTAAAATATAAGCCTGTTTCTTTTTTTTCTTTTTTTTTTTTAAACCTAGAAAGGTCAAATAACAGGGTAAGTTGAGCATCATCTTCGCTTTGTCGTAGCAGGTTGGAATCTCCGTAATGCTTTGGGTGAAAGAAAACCGTCAGGGATTGGGGATCATTCACATGTTTTGTCCATTAGCTATCTTTAAGTTGAGTTTTTTGGGCCATCCTACCATAGACATTTCAGTAGAAAAAGTGTCTTGAGAAACGGGATCTTTTATATGGACGTCCTGGGTCAGTTGCTACTGCTTTAGTGCAATGAAGGACTTCTGTTCGGAATGTCCTGCTTCTCAAGACACTGGCTACGAATTCACACGTTTTCCAGCCTCAGTATGTTTTCCCCTTAATCAGTTAGTGAAAAGGCGGCAAGCAAAAAGGAATCAGTGGTCGAAACCTCAACAAATAAATCTATAAGCCCGAATGCAGCTGGTAGAGATTGCGTCAGAACTGCAGTGTCATCTTGTTCGTCTGCTTGGTCCAGGTGAATTGCTGAGTTCCCTGGTGTGTCATCCCGAATACAAACTGCTCAACGTGTTGAACATTCCTCACATGTCTCCGACATCTCTGGCTTACAGTGCCTACACCTGGCCCGGACTGCTCAAGCATTTAAGACAAATGCTCATCGCCAATGCCAGAATGGAGGAAGGTGAATACTCGCAATACTTTACACCCTCACACATCCACTGGAAAAGGTGTTCTAACCACTAAAGCATCATATCATGCCGTTCCTCCTAGGTATCGATTGGAAAGTGTGCGTGCCATCAGAGCGAGCAGAGAGCATACGAAACACACACACGGGTTTTAACAGATCACTTTCTAATCTTCTAATACTGCGGGGGAAAGATGGTTCCTCTGCTGATCTAGGCAAGTGTACTAGCTACTTCATATTGTCATTTGTGTATCGTGTATACGGGACTGCGCTGTTAATTATGTGATTGGTTTAGAGGCGTGAAGAAATGTGCTTTGATTAACAGGGGCTTTTAAGGAGCCTGGACTCTACGTGCCATGGCTTCCAGCAGATGGCACTTTCCATATGTGGCACTCATCTGTGCCCTTCAGTGGCTACGAGAAGCTGGCCACTTTAATCAGCAATAGCCAGTCACTTTTAAATCCTCTGGATAATATTGTTAAGAAGGCCTGGAACATGTTTGCATCAAGGTACAATCTTAACTAACAGTGTATACGGTGTTCAGATAAGTATATAGAATTTATTTATTTATGTGTTTTTGTTCTTAACAGGGCCTATATTCATCAATATACCAAATTTGGGATTTCAGAAGAAGATTTTCTCGAAAGCTTTACCATGACGGAACAGATCATCTCCAGCTACACCAACCTTTGATTTTTTTAACTACTTACTATTTGGTAGCTATGTCAAGTGAAAGTGTTTGTCCTCGCTGTGTAATAGTACTAAAGGAATGTACATTTTCAGTTTTCTTGTCCTGATTTTTTTTTTTTTAACAAAAATTGTAATAGTTGTAAGAAGTCAGATAACTAATTATCACATAGAACACCAGTGCATTTTATTCACCACTTTGACCCGCTTGTCTTTCCGTCACTAAGAGTTAAACAATATTTGTATTCACTGGTCCACCATTAAAGTTTGTTCCTGAGGTCTTGAACCAAACTCACAAGTGCTCAATAATTAGCTTTTTTCCCTACAATTAAAAATGCAAATCAGCTTTATTTTAAATATATGCAAAGACAATTACTCATTTGTTTAGTGACATCAAGTCATGCTACATTGACGATAGAAATTGTGTCGCTCAAACTGCAGCTACATGTAGTACTTTACACACATCAAATCTCATTTATCCATCTAAAACCAATGAAATACAGTTGAGAGTAGAAAGTCTTCAGTTTCCGGTTTAAGCGTTTTCTCACATTTTCTTTGGGAATCCAGACTCGGTCCAACCGTCACTGCTTTCAAAAAAAAAAAAAAAAAGAGGCAAGTTTTTCTGAAGAGAAGTGGGAGTTGCACAACTGAAGCGGTTTCATTTCCTCTGAGGTGATAAACCCAAAATTTCAGTCAGCCTACAGACTGTTGTCGCCTTATGACTTCAGAGCCAACACCAGTCTGATAAGCTATCTGACACAATGGGACTGTGAGAACATGGTGCTCTTGATGAAAGGAACCTCAACGGTGAATCATGCAAACCTGTGTAACTTCCCTTAAAGCCTGCTGGCAAATTCAAACCTGTTTCACGTCATTTCATTATTCATTAAAAGCCGTCCTTCTCTTGCAGATTCTTATCACTGTAATGACTTACAGTAGACCACATGGCAAATTATATAGTAGCTGCATTGTAGAACAAAAGGCACGCTAATTCCTAGAATTAAATACTGATCAGGAACTTGCGTTTTATAAACTACTTACCTCTGGAGACGGACATCCTTTCTGAATTTCAGGCCGCAAGGGATTTGTAATCCATGAATAAAAGCAAAGCTAGAACATCAAGTGTAACCAAAAAATGATGCATTACTTGATTTTAATGTCCAACAGAATGAAACCAAAGTCTGTGAAAGACCTACAAGTTTTAACTTGACAAAATATATTAAGACAGAAAAAAAAAAACCAACCCATAATAGAGGCAGTTTATAAAGTTAAATGTCTATACGTATGGTACATGAAGCTAGGCCAGGTCTTCAGTTTACCAGATTTAAATAGCATCACGTTATGGCAGAAAGTCTTTTCAGTCTTCCACAAACTATGTTAAAACACAAATTATTTACACAATGTGCAGGCAATTAAGAAACCATACAGGTTTTTGTTTTTTTTTTTTGATATTGCTGTCCCTGTATAAGGGGGGGAAAAAAAAGAAAGTCCTCAGACCATGTTTTAAAAACCAGAGAACTGCCCATGAAAAACCCTCACTGCAACATCAGTCTGACAAAAAGCAACCCTGCCCATTCATACAGTTAACACAGAAATGAAATAAATTATTCTACGTGATCAGAACTGTATTCAGTTCAATGGAAGCATGACCCTGCAATGTTGCATAAGGTTTTGCAACAAGTATTACCGTCCACAGTCTCGATTAATCTCCTGTATCTCTGTAGAGGTAAAAAAAACAAAAAAAAAAAAAACAAAGTTCTAACATCTGATTTTAATAGTCAAACGCTACAGACAAGGGTGGGGTGGGGTGAAGGGGATACAACCTAATAGTACACAGAGAAGCACGCGTTAAATTAGTGCCCATTCCGTCTTTCCCATGTTAAATACTCCTTAAGTTTCCAAAATGGGAGCCTGAGATGATTAACTGTGAGTCTATCACTTGGTTTTCTCTTCGGAGTGCTTCCTCTGCTGCTGCCGCTTGGCATAGCTCTGTGCCGTGGAATTTATGATGGACAAAATGAAATAGCAGACCATGACCAGCACCACTTTCTCAAAGACCCAGGAGAGCCAGTTCTCACCCTGCACACAAGAAGCAAACAGATGTTACTTAATGAGACTGATGTAATAACGTCCGAGGCATCCAGTAAGCCGATCATTACAAGGCAGTAAAGTAACATTAGGGTCGGTGAAACTCAGACTTCCTCGGTCTAATATTTTCGCTTTATTTAAACTGCGGCTGTATCTTAGAATTTTTAAGTCATTCCTAAAGATATAAAGAGTATAAAAGAGAGAAAAAAATAATAGGCTTCCTATTGAACACTGTGGCACTGTGTATCAATGAACTCTAGTCAAAAAAAGACAAACAGTGTGGAAACCTGCCTAAAAGATGTCTTCCTGAACCGACAAAAGAGAAACACGTGTGGTTCTTACCGCAGGTGTGCCATCCCCAGCTGGGTGATGAAGCTTAGCTCGCTGTGCTTCCAGATATTCCCGGAAAGGCTTCTGTAAGGAAACTCCAACCCCGGGTATGGCCCTGTGAATACAGCCAAACACATATCAGGCCAATTCTTACTTACCATTCACTCAGGATCCCGATGAGGATCCACTACACTGCTGTAGAAAGTCCACTAAACATCTAAAAATGCTAACTGTGCTCTCCGGGTGAGGTGGCACAGCACACTGAAGAGAGAGATCTTCGAGCTCTTGCTTATATTACCGAGGTTCCTGTTAGAACTGGTCTGGAGCTATTAATCAGGAAGTGAGTCGACATTGTGTCATCAGTGACATGTAGGAAGAACCGCCCAGGTTTGAAGGCGTGACGGTCAGTAACACGTCTCTAATACACTACACAGCTTGTACCCTTGAGAAAAAAAAAAAAAAAAAAAAGAGGAAGATCATAATGACTTGAACTGAACTGAAATTTTTAAATGACTTAAATGTTCGGATTTTTTTTTTTTAGGACACATAAAACAGGACTTTGTGGATCTGACATGTGTTGGTCTCATCGATCATGAAGCAATAGTTTAAATAATAATAATAATAAATCCTGATCCAAATGCGCATGGTCTATTTTTCTGCATTATAATATGACATCGGTGAAGCACACACAATTGTGAATGGCAGAACTACACAGGATGTCTCTGAGTCATGGGAAGTGTGAAAAACCTAACGGACATTCTAATTTTGACTCTCTGTGGTTAGTGATACAACCTACTTCTTGCTT
Source organism: Notoglanidium macrostoma (assembly GCA_030068235.1). Lineage (NCBI taxonomy): Eukaryota > Metazoa > Chordata > Actinopteri > Siluriformes > Auchenoglanididae > Notoglanidium > Notoglanidium macrostoma. The sequence continues at coordinate 13,689,961 of JAQQZR010000003.1, read as the reverse complement.
TCTTGCTTATTCTCCTCCATAAATTGCACCTCAGTCTGAGAATCAGACTGTTTCACATTAAGTCATCAACATAACTGTTCTATAGGAACGCTGTGTGCGCTGCAGGTGATGATTCAGGCTACAGCTCAGAATGTAACCAAAACCATGAGAGAATTGAACTGCATGCAAAAACGTTCTGCACGGAAGAAAGCCACGAAACAGAGTTCAGTGAACTCCCTTTTGCCAAGTCCCCATCTCGCTTCTCCTGATGAATTGTTAAGTGTAGACGCAATTATTAGAACGACTACCTCAAACAAATAAGCTACTCTTTAATCATCACGGGAACCCGACCTCCCCTAGGGTCGAGATTAAAACAAAATTTTGTTAAATCAACAAATGATTCAACTAACCGTTTCCACATTTGACAAATTATGCATGGCTGAAATCTCCTAAAATGTTATAGTGACGATGCAGACTAAATATGGCGCACACACGTACAACTTTGTTATAGGAAATGTGTCACTCTGTCTCTCTCTAAGCTGGGCTTTTCAGCTACTATGTGTGTATCATTCATGCTCTGACTGTTATTAACCCTAGTCACAAAGCGCTCACTCGCGTCACCCCCCCTGTGCTTACCGGGCTTTGTTCTTTCTTCGCTCGTTTCTGGCCAAATAGCAGAAACAAACTGCACTGATAATGAGCCAAACACGTTTCCAATTTAACACATCAACATTTTGTAATGACCATTTCAGTCTCCGGATCGAAACCCTACTGAAAGCCTGTAAACCAAACCAAAGACAAAAAAATAAGGTTTAGATGCAGTTGGGGATCTTATTTGTGCTCTTTGTGACTTTTTATGGCTTTCAATCCGACACTGGAGAAATATAATACGTCCAGGATGTATCTTCTTTTTTTTTTTTTTTTTTCCCCCCCCAGACAAGAATTTTTATAATGAGGGGAAAATAGTATCCGACTGCCTCGGAATAGGTGTTCAATATTTCAGCTATTCTAAAACAATTTTTTTTTCCCCCTGAATCAGTGTTCTGTATGGTATGTTTGTGTACAAATGACACAAGGAGCGAGGAGGGATATTTGCGACAATGCGAAGAAAATAACATGTAACCTCCTGCCTGTTTATTAAAAGGCACAAATGTAAAAATGGCGCCTTGAATTTTGGATAAATAAGCCTTTTTGTCCTAAATGTAACGCGTGCATCACACACACACAATACTATATTACACTTCTGCACCAGAGCGTAAAAGAGACTTCTTAAATACATTTCAGATGAGATTTCATGATGGCATAAAATATTTGTCTCTTACAATCAAGAATTATTATTATTATTATTATTATTTAAAAAAAAAAAAAAAAGATAGGCAAAGCCTTTCTGGAATATATCAATGTTGATATATCTACTACAGTGTCTAGACATGGCGCAGCGGGTGTGTTAAACTACGTGTCCTGATTTTTAAATTGATGCATTTGAAGTCTTTCAATTGTCTAGAGGCTAGAGCAAGTCGAATGTTTGCTGAAAAACAAATAACTGTATTTTTTTCTTTTAATACAAAAAAAAAAAGAGCTTAAACTGTTCTGGTGATGCCTCCAAGTTCCCCCATCCTCTTTAGACATTTATTCATATAATTCTTGCTCTTTTCATGACCATTCTTCAGGACTCTAGCAGATCATTCTAGAGGATTCTACTCTAATTACATGAACACAGTTGATCTTCATTAAATGACGGATGAATGGATATTTTATTCAATGTTAAAGTCTTTTTGAGACATTGTGTTATTGTTTTTCTTGTAAAAAAAACATCTCCCTAATGTTGGGAACTCCGGCATGATTCAAACTCATGGATTCCCATGATTTCACCATTTTTTCCAGGAGAATATGAATGCGTTATTACTCACCCGATCAGAGAGACCATCTGCTCCACTATGTGCTTGCTGAACGTTATGATTACAAAGAGTTTCTATGGAGAGAGACGAGATGTACAGAGCATTTCAGACAGTGAATCAAGAGCATGAGTGATAAAGTTCGGGTCAAACGGACATGGGGAAAGGAAATGCTTCAAGCTCTCTTTGTCTTCAGGAGATGCTGAAACACGCTCCCAGAAGGAGCAGTGAGATCATCGCCTGACACAAGCTTATTGCTGCTTTGATGACTCGCGCAGCACCTCCAGGGACGGCCATTTTCTCGCCCCTTTTAAAACTCGACGGCTCAACTCGAGAGTTTCAGTGATTAAGCAGAAACCTGCCGCTCGGCTTCCACTGCCACACTTTAGTCATGAAATGGAAATCAGGACGTGCATGAGTCCACCCTTATGGTCAGCTATGACCGTGGTTATTAAAGTTTGAAAAAAATGAATGTCCTTGTTCTATCAGCTAACTACATGTAGAGTCATAGCTGGGATTTATTAAAAAAAAACCCAAAAAAACAACTGATCAAAAAACATTACCTGGATGTGCATCTTGAGTACTGCTTTTCCGATTAGCGTCGCTCCAAAGAAGGTCCAGAACGGGATCAGAAAATGGCCGCATGTAATACCAGCCAGGTCAAACAAAGGGTTTGGGATCTAAGCGAGGAAAAAGAGAAAAAAATAAATACATCTAGAGACGATACCAGGATCAGTATTGTGCCAACACCAAGAAAAAATGGTGAATCAGATATCAGAGGGGGGGAATGGAGAATGGTCCCGTAACACACACACACACACACACACACACACACGAAAAACAAAACTGGGTTCAGGAAAGATATTTTTTTTGCAACTGTAAATGCTTACACATAAGCAGACTTGATTGCATTTCCTTTTGGTTAGATTGATTTTTTTAATTATATGTTTTAGCTTCATTATATTTATTCTACTTTCAATGTATGTGATTTTTTGTGCGGAAGCTACAGTTTGTGCAAGTCATGATTTATCAGCTTTTTTTTTTTTTTTTTTTAACTGGTTGGGTTTTTTATGATTTTATTAATTAATCAGCATTATTAAATTAAAGCTTAGTAGTTTTTCCAAGTTTATAATTTAATCATACTCAAAAGCTTTTCCACGATCAGAATCGGCATCAAGTGTTCACCTCTGATAAGATTATAAAATGAAGGAATTCTTTATTTATACGCAGGGGTGCTTAAAAAAATAAAAAAAATAAAAAATAAGTTTTCATTGTCATTTACAAATCAACCAAAAGTACTACATGAGCACACACGGTATTCACAGTCGGCTGTTAAACCCTAAAGGATGAGTGTGTTCTGAATTTATTTATTTTTTTGATTCATATAAAATTTAAGCAAAAGGGAATTTGTAATCAGTATGTTATGTACAAAAAGTAGTAAACACAATTTAGGAGTTAAACAATTTTTCATTATTATTTTAAATGCACAGATTTAAGTGACAAAGGAACAACCATGCTGAGTGTTCATCTTTCAAATACTAATCCTGAACATAAAAACAGTAGAAAACAAATCACACACACACACACACATATATATATATATATATAATTATTTATATACCTATTATATATGTATGCAGTCAGAAGTATTTTGCTCCTGGAGTTCTTTACATTTCCAAAGTTTAATCAGTATTATTTCCACAGACCAAACAAAAATCTTAAATAGCAGCTATAAAACAAAAACCTACATTTTCTGGCTGAAATATGTGTTTTATTAACGACCGCTTTAGAGTAAACCTAATACACCTATAGATATAACACACTAATCGACAGTGTTAGTATTAACTGCACAACATAAATCCGTGGCAAGATACAAGTGAAATGATTTTCTGATTAAATGCGATTTAGAAAGTTTCGGTAAAATTAAATAAATTTCTAACATTTCACTAAACAATTACTAAGAAACATTTTTCGACTCGCTTATACTTATTCCTCGGTTAGATTTTCCAATTTCAGTATTTAATAAAAAAAAAAAACCAAATCGAATATAATGTGTTCAGAAACACACGCACGCACAGATCGAACACGTCTTTACATCAGCTCCACGATATAGTAGTCTAAAAAACTATGTTTAATTGTGGAAGTCAAAACCCAGTGATTACAATTATTAAAACAGGATTTGTTCTGCATCTCTAGTTGTACACCACTACAGGCAACTATTTGCTTCCATGTGAGAAGCATATCTCAGATTTGTTTTACTCGGATTTCCACAAATAATGATTAAATTATTATGAAGATTTGTACATTCATATAAAGTATGAAGAGTGACATAGTAAACATCAGAGCTCTGCAAACTCAAATGCATTTATTACAATGACAATTCAACAATACAATTTTCATTTTTTCAAAGTTTTCTAAATCCTCTTGAACTAAAGGAGTACTTTTGTGCTATAATAATAACAACAATTATCATCGTTATTATTATTATTATTATTATTATTATTATTAAAATACAGAAACGATTTTAAAACGCATGAACCAGAAAATCTGCTAAAACAAAAGATCCATTTTCTAGCTCTAATTTTTTAAGAACATTGTTGCATCTTTCCTTGTTGCTGTTCCTGCAGTTTGAAATGCTATTTATTTTATTATTATTTTTAATTAATCAGGTTATGACATTCAGTCATTGTGTCATAATGGTGATAAGCATTTTCTTTTTAATCCATCTTTACAGAGAACTCACTCCATCTTCTCTCCACTGCACTGCACTGTGTACACTGTCTTTGGTCTGCATTACGTTGCTTTCTGACGTCACTATAAGGCGCCATACTTACGCCACGCGAGGCATTGTGGGATTTCGAGTAAATCACTGCGTTATGTTAATACCGCTCTAATGTGAACAGGCCAGCAGGTGTGTACTACAGGCAACGCTTTTTTTCCCTCTTTCTTTTTTAATAAATGTCAGGGCAAAATAAAATCATGCAGCATGCTCCCCGTGTCTTATAGAGTATTTCTATACCGTTTAAAATATATCCAAGATATTAAATGCAGCAAAAATAAATAAACACTGCACTTGACGTTCCAGAGAAACAAGACTTTTCTGAGAAACCAGCTGTGCGGTGAAGTACTTGGCTTGCACAGCTGACGAAGGACATTCATCCTGTTTCTCTGGAAACTGTGTGTACACACTCACTGGCCAGTTTAATAGGAACACCAGAATCCCTGCTCATTCATGCAATCAGCCAAGTCACAAGATTCAATCTTCAATTTTCCAATCTTCAACTGTCTAGTTTTGGTGCACCTTCGCCCACTCTAACCTCTGTTCTTGGTTGAAAGAAACGGAACTCGATGCGGTTTTCTGCAGTTGTAGCACATCCGCCTCACGGTTTGACGTACCCTGCATTCCGAGATGCCTTTTTGCTCACCACGGTTGTAAAGAGTGGTTATGAATTTCCTGTCAGCTCAAACCAGTCTTCTCATTCTTCTCTGATCTCGCTCATCGACGAGACGTTTCCGCCTGCAGAACTGCCACTCAATGGATGCTTTTTGTTTTTTGCACCACACTAGAGAACCGTTTTGTGAAATACTAGAGAATGTGTGAAAATCCCAGATCAGCAGCGTCTGAATGAAATAAACCAGTCCATCTGGCACCACCAGCCACGTCACAGGCAAAGACGGTGAGATCATGGGTTTTTTTCCCACATTTTAATGATTGATGTGAACATAAGCTCTCAACCTGTCTGATTTTATGCATTGCGCTGATCAGTTAGTTGGATAACTGCAGACGTACCGGTGTTCCTAATAAAGAGGTCAGTGAGGATAAATATACATACATGCATACAGTCCCCTCCAAATGTATTGGAATGGCAATTCTTTTGGGCTTGAGATATACACTACCAGTCAAAAGTTTGGACACACTTTCTAATTCAATTGTTTTCTTTATTTTTATGACTTTAAAAGAGACTGGATTACGATGGACTGTTGTTTCTCTTTACTTTGTCGACATAAAAGGTTATTAGTGGAATTTCTTTCCTTCTTAATGCATTTGAGAGCAACAGTAAATAGTAAATGAT
>JAQQZR010000003.1:13644220-13667883 GCA_030068235.1 Notoglanidium macrostoma | reverse complement strand
CTCTCTCACACACACACACACTCTCTCACACACACACACACACACTCTCTCACACACACACACACACTCTCTCACACACACTCTCTCTCACACACACTCTCTCTCACACACCCCACACCGCTGTGCTAGTTGACTATTAGCAGAGAGCACAGTAGTCTTAGTTAATACCTAAGAGACAAGAGAAATGCCTGCTTTAGGTACTCAACACCTGCCCTTTGTCCCCTCGATGTCCATGGTGCCCTTCTTAGCCAGGTGGTGTTTGTTGTTTGTTGCTTTTGCTTGCCCATGGCTCTCATCAAGAAGAATTTTAACAATTAATAATATTTACACCAAGTTAAAAATGCCCGTCTTGCTGCCTTCCATAAGCTGAATGGTGAAGCAGCTGGGGCTTGTTATATTATCTGCGTGTGCCCTCCCTCTTTGAGTGAAGCGCCCATTAACCAATAGAAATTAAGTGCACGACCAGCAGCTCGCCTGTGCCTGTGAATTTGAAGAAGCAGCAGTCAAACAGGAAGAGAAGTCATTTCTTGTTCTCCATAACTGCCATCTAAAATGAAACTCTAAACCTTTTTAATATCTGATGCGGCACAACAAATGAGCCGTTTCATACTTCATACACAGACAGTTACTCTGCGACGATGAGAGATGGTGTGTTTAATTTGTGTATCAAAGCAGGCAGGTCGTCTCTCCCCTGTACGCTTGTTGTCATGTTATAGTTAGTCCTGTACTTGTACAGTTCTGAGTCTGATTCCGAAAGTCACGTTTTATGCTAATTATTTCTCTGATAGTCTTGCTAGTTTGAGCGGCATGTGTTTAGTGATCGAAAGCGCTCCGGAATGACGATGTTGCAACGTTAGCTTTTTCTTTTTCTTTGCGTTTCAGAGAATTAACAATTTCAAGAAACTAAACACAAACCATCAGCCTGTATCCTATGAAACAGCTTTCGCTTGTTAATGTAATGAAGCTGGATTGTCTTCTTTCCTACTTCCCTTTGCAATGTACAGTTTTAATCCTGCATGTACTATTGCTTCCTGTATTATGCCTTTTCATTTATGAAGGTATTAAATATTCATCGGTCAATTTGCTTCATTATATATTACATACTGTATAGATTCATAAGTGAACCTAGGGTTTAAATTTGAGCATCTGTCCCAAAAAAGGTCTCTGCACTGCCCTGGATGGGACGGTGGCGCCGTTTAATAATTATAAAGGACATTACAGTGTGCATTATGTTTGTGTCACATGCTGGCATCATCAGAGTGTTCACTTAAATAAATATGTAGTGTTAAGAAGTGGTCCTGTGGACATGCACTGCGACGATTACATTCGCTTTTATTTATTCATTATTTTCTTGTTTAAAAAGGAGCTGCCGCTGCACACTGTGAGAAACATGAAGGTAAGATCACATTATGCTTTAAACCCCGAGCGTGAAGAATACAATGAGATCGAGGCGCTTACTTCCACGTCCACTCCTTCAAAGTGATGAGTGTCTCCAGGAAGGAATACTGCAGCGTCTGGAGCGGCTTTCTCCACAGCACCAGAGAGAGACGCTCTTCTCGTTCTTGCTGCCTTCTTTCTCTAGATGACACGTCTGAACACAACAGATCCCACGTCATTCAGCGCAACAACATTTCAACCGACAGCTAGGATCAAATCTGCGACTGCACAGAGCAGGGCTTTGTGGTGGCACTGCGTGGGGGGTGACAGACTGTGACGGAAATGTCAGTGACGTTAACTTTACTGATAAACATTTTCACAATTGAAAAATGAAATGGATTAAAGCCATTCACACTGTAACACCGTGACCTCATACATACATAAAATAAAATAAAAAAAAAACCCAAGTTGATCGGCTCGTGTCGTGAGGTAGCATTTTTGATGCATGTGAGAGTTAAACGTAAATTACAGTGTTAGCTAGACGGATTGTTCTTCGTGGCGTCTTCGTCTTTTAGAACTCCTTAAAATAACTCAGGTCGCACAGACACGTTGTCAGGAAAAAGGACACGCAAGAAAGTTTCCCGTGACAGTAACAAGGGCAAAACCTTTCTCGGGGGTCTGATAAATAAGGTCTGAAGCAGCGTTCCAATTAAAGTAGAAATGTTAACATTGTAGTCATGCATTTACGTTTTCGTAGCATGCGAATAAAGGCCTGAGGCGTATTTTCCATTAAAACAACTTTACAAAAGCATCCCAGCGAATAATATAAACTAATCAAAACATGGATGGCATGTCTCCTCTGAGCTGAAGGGGTCCAGATGACATAAAAGGTTGGAAACCCCTGATATAGCGGACAGATTAACAGGACGTGTAAAGAAGTGCAAGAATATACAGAGAAGGTGGTAAATCAGTATTTACATGAACAATACACACACACCCACACCCAAGGCTGTTTATCTCATCACAGTGCTGGTATCGACGGTTGACCCTTGACCAGTAAAACTGGAATTTTCAACGTGGCAGGGTTGGACGATGACACGAGAGTCCTTCATCTGCAATATACTAACCTTTAAAATTACCGTTGCGGCTGTCTTTGGGTCCGAGTCGCCTCTGCGGAAACTCGCAATCTGCTGCACTTTCAGCCATGGCTTCGTACACCTGAGGAGAAGAAGAGCAATAAAAGAAATTGTTTTCCACAAGTGTAGAAGGAGACAGTGAGCTCGTAACACATCAACGCAACTGCAGGAGAAGGGGATAGATGAGGGTTCAGAAGAACTACCAGGCCACAGCTGAGAAGGGCAAAGTGCACTCAGCCCATGAGCACTCAGTGAAGGGTTAAACCTGGGAAATGAAGAGCTCAGCTGAGCCATTCCCGGCTGTGTTCTGCATTTACTACACGCTGTGTTTGTGTACTGATCAGTGTGGCTGCTAGCAGAGCCCTGGAGATACACTTACACACTGTCCATCACTGCAGTGTGCGGTCTCAGATTAGCATGCTAGCTAACCGGCTTCCTGTGTTCAGCCATGAAGCTGCTAGCTGCCACATGCTGGGTCTGTTAAATACTACAGTTTTAATATTATCCATAAAAACGCACAGTACAAATCTACACCGATCACGTGTCGCAGTTAAAGAGACCCATGTGACACAGCAGTTCGACACGGCTAGCTAACAGGCTAACGCTCTGGTATTTACTACGCAATTCCATTAAGACTAGCACAACATTTGCTCAGATTGCTCACATTTGAGCACCGACTGAGTCGAACTTGTTAAATTAAGCCAGTCCGAGTTTGATGTTTATCACACAGAGTCAGAAATCCTACCTTTAGCGTCCAGTAACTCTGCCCAGGATCTTGATTCCTCCTGCCAATGTGGATGAAAGACACAAACACCGGTAGCTTCACTTCCTGGAAATGGCCAGGAACTTTTTTCTTTTTTTTTTTTTTTTAAACAAAATAAAAGTCCGCAAACGTTAATAATTTGCTCTACACAGCTAAGAAATATTTCATAGCTAGCTTATTTGTGTTTATTTCCAGTTTAGCTCGTCTTGGTTTTAGTGTACAAAGATACTAACATAAAAAGGTCCTCCTCATTTCTGAATCCTAGATTATTTCTTCCCTGATTTCACCCCAAGGGTCACATGTGTGTGTGTGCGGTGCTGATGTTTTTTTTCTCCATGCTTTGCAAGACAATAAGACAAAAGATAGAGGATTCAGTGGTTAGATGATTTTTCAACTTTAATGTGAGCAAGTTTACAATCAAAGCCACCAAAAACGTTCACGATCCTGTAAATTTATTAGCTGCTCGTTCCGAGTGCTGCACGCAACAGAACGTACAGGACAAGTGTGGTATCCAACTCGACACAGCCGTTCTTCTGTACACTCCAAACAAAGCTAGAACATAAGCTATAACATCACAACACCAGGCATACACAAACCTCAAATACAGGGAAGATGCTCGGTGAGTAAACACACACAGAGGTCAGAAGAATAATCATTTATCCCTTGCTCATTTTATGGAAATCACACAAGAGCACTGTATAGAACACAACAGGAATTCGCCTGTTACACACGGAGTGAATGAAAGGAGGCCGATGCGGACACACTCGATGAGTACGGGTTTCATGTTAAGGGATTAAAATTGCTTTCTATAATCATATGTCTGTATGCACATAAAATTTCATACAGCTACATACCTGTGTAGAATATCTGATTATTACTTAGTGTTGCTAAATGGATGCATATGCTTCAAATAGTTTTTTTTAAATTTTTTTTTTACTTTTTTCCCCAGAATATACAATAATGAAGTGCATTATACAGACAGTGTAAGCGTTCACATACAGCACATCAAAATTAGGAGATCCTACATTAGGTTTTTTTTGTCCCCTCTCATGATAGAGTGCAAATCAGATGCGTCACAACGTGTTAATAAGGTTAATTGCCGCTCTCAGAATTTCACGTACGTACGTCACCAATTCCCCCACTTTAGAAAAAAAAACAAAAAGAAAGAAAAAAAACAAATCAATACAAGGACACAATCTGTTATATAAGTAAGCTTGAATATGGAATGTAACAAAAAGGAATTACTTTGTTTAATAACTCAAATAAAAAGGAAGTCCTTCGATGCATTTTATAGAGAATCATTTAAAATGCACAAGTCTGATTTCGCAACACTTCTGTGAATAAAGCACAATGAGCAGGGGGAGGAACTCAAGGAGAGACGGACGATGAGAAATGCAGGGAGGGGGGAGGAGGGGGGGGGCTCTACATGCCATAGCCGAAGCCAGGCTGCGCTGGCTGACCGTAGCTGGCGGGGGCGCCGTAGCCATAGCCGTAAGGCTGCTGAGGAACGGGGACACTTGGGCCTGCGGTGAGCATCAGCTGGGGTGTGCCTGTAACACAGAGCATAATTTCAGTAACATTCAACATTTTTCCCAGTTTACTTATTTTTAAAGGGAGTTTATTTTTACACCCCAGGCTATTGTCTGGCTTTTAACCTTTTATCTTGGTCATTATAATGGCTAGAAGTATATGCTGCATCATTTCCCCCCCCAGAACAGTCGGAGGTAAATGTTACGAAATTTTTGCCCCCCCTTTTTTTAAATTTTTTTTTATTTATAAATATTAGCCTTTATATTAGGGGAAAGAGACTGCTCTTTTGAAATTATGTTTTTACATTTCATTTGTATCTTTTCACATATTTCTGCAAAGGAGAGACTGTCTGGAATCTGGCAATATCAGAAGCATGACGATGACTTAATGATTTGCAAAAATGCATATGCCTAACAGAAATAAAAGTTATTGTCTTCATGACAACCCCCGAGATGAGAGAACTCTTTTCCGAGTGGCTGGCTAGGTGTCTAATGACTTTAACGGGACACCTATAAAGTAGATCGGCTGGGAAAAGCTTTGATCACCGTTCCACATCAATGCGCTGGGAACTTATGATTGGTATCCATAACCACCATAGTAAATTACCCGTTGATTTACAGTCTGCAGAGCCGGTAACCATAACAACCAAACCAGCTAGACTGTCCACCCAGAGTTATCCTTGTTCAGGATAAAAGTGTACCAGAAACACGTTTATTTCTGAGAGAATGACTCCTTGTGTGTTCTTTCTAGGCCTGTAAATATACAGACGTGTTTAGATGTTTGGTAACCGAGCAATCCTGTTCTTTGAGTCTCTCTAGCATCCCCATTTTCAAGTGTTTAAACGCGAGTGGGCTGTGCGTTGTACTGGTATTGGAGTTATTAAAAGAGATTGTGCGCTGCACTGCACTATAGTTTGCTCAATTTGATCACTTTGTAATCCATATTTTATATAGATTTTCTAGCATAGGTTCAAGCTAATGACTATGATGAGTAAAAAAAAAAAAAATAGATGCTACCAACAACAAAACCACATCCTTGGTTTGCGTGCTGTGCAGCAGGTAGTGAGGGTAGTGGGGGTGGGGGAGTAGCGTGGACCACAGCATCACTTCTTATCAATGCTTTGCACCAGTGAGGAATATATGAGGCGATTAGACCATGTTACGTTTAATCAAACACACCAGTGGAAAAGGTTTAACAGGGAGCAGAGTTTGTATTTCTTTGGTTTAAAAAAATAAAAAATAAAAAAATAATAATAATAATTAGACTCTTCTCATATTATCTACATGCTTGTTGTTTGAAAATGAGGACACGTAGTCACACTATGACTATTCGGTGACGTAAATGAGGAGAGACGTCGTACCATAAACGATGGGTTGTGCCTCTGTGGCCTGCTCCTCCTCTTTCCTCAAAGACTCGGAGGCATCCAGCTTGTCAACCTGAATGAGACAGAGATAGAAGAAAGATAACTAAGAAACAGGCTGCCACCCAGTGGCGAGAACATGAAACAACTGTCTGGCCTTCCTTTTCAACAAAGATGATGACTGATGGATGGGACCATTCATGGCAGATGCTTAAAGCCGAGCTTAAACCAAGGTGCAAATGCTTTTAAAGCAAAAGTGCAAGGGCACAAACCAAGCTCCTTCCACAACAGTCCAGAACTGCTGGTGAGCATGGATCTTACTGGAGAATCATCTCATTTCTGTGTTTGCCAGCACCAAGACATGAAATGGCATATAGTTTGGGCTTACGAAGTGCAAAGTGCAATACAAAACATCTGACTTTGTCTTGTTAGAGCTTGATGGTCCCCCAATCAGCCACTGAGCAATTCATTTGAATAAACTGTGCATATGTAGAAAACAGAACCCCGTCACCTAAACAGAGCTTAAGTGGCTGACGATAGGTGAGGTAAAGTGAATCTGATTATTAGCAAGAACAGGGGCTCCAAAGACAGTCCTGTAATTATCATCAGTTGGAGGTTTCATTGGGGGGGGGAAGAAGAAGGAAACTTACAACTCTTAAATATGACAGAAATAATTAATTAGTTACATTGAAAACCCTTGATAGGAGACCTTGACAATTCAACTACAGCACAATAATCAAGGGCTGCCGCTGCTTAGGATGAGAGCATGCGTCATGATGGGTTCAGTTCTCTACATACAACTGGTGTTGACACTACGTTCGATGGGAATGTTGTTGAGCAGGCTTGAAAAAGATCAGCAAAGTCAAAACTTTCACTGAAAGGGGGGAAAAAAACATGCCAGAGGAGTAGCTGTTATTTGTTTAGTTACAATGTTGTGCATGAAAGAGAGGCAGAGTAGAAGAGTGAAGAAGGAGTGACGGAGTGAGATGGAGTCATACAGCCATTCACGGCTTCCAAACGCAGGCACAGCCAACAGCCACCATGTTCCCTAACGTCTCAGAAGGCGCTATCGACGATTTAAAACGCATGCGTGTGAGATCTCGACAGCATACGCTACTGAAGGACCACACTCTCATTACTGTAGATTTGAGATTTCGGAGAGGCCACATAGTAATGACTAGAAGAATCCTGAAAATGTGGTCACTTCTTCCAGGGTTTCCTCACACCTAAATCACCTGCATTGCAGTCTACGCCAGGATTAGCGGAGGAATTTTAAGCGCAGCCGATCTAATCGTGAACGAGCTTTGACCTCGGTGTACGGAAACCAATACACCGCACGGATTGTGTTCGTATGAGCAGGCTAAATGGCGGCTGCATGAGGAGCCAATAATAGACTCTGCAGTTCAGTGATGTTAATGATAGCTCTTCATCTACAGGTCAGAAAGTTGCTCGCTACTGCAGCATCTGCTCGACACACGGTCAGTACTCTAGAGGAAACTTGGAGGAAAGTCTAGTCACGGTGTGTTTTAAAAGCAGCAGAGTGATATGGGAGGGGAGGGGGGGAGAAAACTCATGCAGTTTCCCGAAGTTTCAGTCCTCCAAAACTACACAGGTTAAAAGGGAATAAGAGGCAGCCTTCACCTTTTCCTTAATTGCATCAACCTGAAAGGGAATTTAAGAGTAGCAGCTTAAGAAAATAAAGCAGACTTAACAGACCAGCACTGAAAATGCAAGAAGAGAACAATTGCAGAAATCAGCAGTAGTGTCACCAGAGATATATAGCAGGAGAAAAGAAAAAAAAAAAAACAGAATGTATCGGGGGAAAGTATATTTAATACACGCAATTCCACGAATTTTGCACAAGTTCACAAATTGGCATACATTGGGGTGTTCACACCCATAAAGGCTCTTAATGCAGTATTTATTTAACTTGATATTAATTTAGCACCTACTAAGTTTTTGTATTTAAAGTGAAATGTAACAGATTTTGCTTTTCATTAGCAAAAACTTATAACAGCCATGATGTAATATGGCTCTGAAGACTCCCTGTACGTGCAAAGCTCAACACACCCCACGAAGAAACAAGCTTTGGTTTTCATGGACAGAGTGAGATGTTGTAATTGTAATGATATAATTAGTAAATGAAACGAATGAAATCTATCATGGTGTGACTTTCTGTTTTTTTAAAACACATTGATCCATGTTTGAACCCCAGCTCGAGTGCTTTTGGATCACATGGTCAGTGTAGTTCCACACTACGCTGTCCACGTTGTGGTCATGTGAGGCTACAGGGATGCAGTGTGGTGGCTCACCTTGCTGAGGTACTCCCTCATGACCTGGATGAAGTAGGGCATGGAGAAGTCCATGATGTTGTGCCTCCAGGCCGTCTCCAGCACCACGTCGGGCCGCAGGAGGTCATAGCACGTGAAGAGGCAGGCGGCAAAGCACTCCTTCTTCTCCTCCAGTAGGAACCACTGTAGCAGCTCCTCAGCCAGCTCTGTATCCTTCGACTCTGACGCATACTGCATGGCGTCCTGCAGCGCACACACAGAATGATACATCACTCATTAAATTCACAGGCAACCGTCAGAAAATCAGCCATTTATGGGAAGCCCTGGTGTGATATCATTTTGTGCTTATGTGAACAACTTGTATAACTAATAAAAGCAGTACATGCGTAAGCAGTTCCTCCCTTTTGCTTTTCCTCCAAAAGAACAGAGACTGTAGAACTCTTGTTTTCTACTGGCTCCTGCTTCCAAGGATCGCAGAGTTGAAGTTCATCTTCAGTCAATTTCTTGTTTGCATTCCTGTAGCTTTCTCTTTTTTTTGTGAAGTTAGCCGTTCCACTGTACTTAAGTGCTGAGAAGGCACATGACTAAATAAAGCACTGTGATGAAGAAACGCTCTTTTAAACTCTCTTTTATCTCCTTGCTAGTTATAAATATCATGGCCACACCAACCCTTGAAAGTATAAATGATATAAAACTCTGGCCATATAATTGCTGTGCACAGCTAGAAAAGACAATTTTGATTTATTACTTGAGTATTACATAATTAAATGTATTAAACTCAGCGTATCATTGTCATACCATGGCTATA
The DNA here is from genome assembly GCA_030068235.1 of Notoglanidium macrostoma. Lineage (NCBI taxonomy): Eukaryota > Metazoa > Chordata > Actinopteri > Siluriformes > Auchenoglanididae > Notoglanidium > Notoglanidium macrostoma. Next base: position 13,658,618 of record JAQQZR010000003.1, on the reverse strand, counting down.
ATATACTATCTGGATCATTTCTTGGAATGGTAGCTCATCATGCATTGCTCACACTAACTTTTTCTGCTTATAAATGCATGGGGTCTGAACACGTCTCAACCCCTCACACTTAGAAGGAAAACACCTTAAAGTGATTATTTGCCTTAAGTTTTCACATCTCTCCTAAGATCACTGCTTTAAAAGTGTAGTGCACACACTGCAAAACTAGAATACGTCACACCTGAGAATGGTCACATAAAGCATAAATAATTGTGCAGTAAACCTTGTAGAGTTTATCCTTCTTGCAGAGTTCCACACTTTGTTTCCAGCGGTTGTTGCCTTTGAAAAGGTAGGCAGCAATTCTCCTGAACTCAATGAGCTCATGCTTCTCCAGGCTCTGGGCCAGAGATATGTTATCAAAGTTGTCATAGGCATCAATGGATGTACGCAGAGCCTGTGTGAAACATAAGAGCAAGAAGTAAAAGCTTTAACACTAACCTCTACATAAAGATCGTAATTACTGGTTATATACAGAGAGCAATAAACTTAAGAAAATGTGCTTGAGACCTCCTACCTGGTAATCCTCCTCGATTATGAAGAGATTGTTTAGTGCTTCATTGACTGATTTGTTGTTGTGGTTCTGTACAGATCGCAGGTATGGTTTAACCAGAGACAGCTGTTTAACCTGAAAGACACATTAAAAATAGAAAGAATTAGGATAAACCTGTGCTTTTAATATCGACCATGACTTTCATTTGATGTCAAGAGGACAAAATACCTTAAAGAAGAAGTTAACAGCGCGTGTGTGATCAAGCCTTGGGGACAGGACAATGAGCAAATCGTTCAGTAACAGAGGCTTGAACTCCAGATAGAACTGGATGGCTTTGTAATACAGTTCCACATTAGCCACCTGTTAACACAACAAGAAAATAAACACAGGGGGAAAAGAAAAACACGGAATAAAAGAGATGCTGTTAAAATGCATTAAGTGCATTGTTACCTTAGTAACAATGTCTTTGAACTGGCTCTCTTTCCAAGCATCTGCAGGGTGGTTCATCATGGTGATGATAGCATTATCGTATTCTTCATACTTGTCATAAAGGAAGACCAGCTCAGCCCACAGATGAGCCTGTTCTGCTGCCCTCAAGACCTAGAGCACAGAACACAACAATGTAAAGCACCACCAACTATACTGGCATGACATTAATAAATACGTAGTAAAAAAACAGGGACAACTGCATTAATACACATCATCCGTGCTTCATGCAACCCAACCTGTTTGATTTTAGGATTTGTAAGAGTTCACTCTTTGAATAGGGTAGAAATGGACAGCATTATTCTTATTCAACCATTTAAGCCATTTTACCTTGGGAATATTGACTCTGGACCAAAAGAGTTCCAGGTGCTCCCTCATCTTCTGTGGTTTGAACTTGGAGTAGAGGATGGCCAGCTCAGTGAACATGCCCATGTGAGCACGCTCAAGCCCCAGAGCTGCCTCCAACATGGTGATCAGTTCCTCAAAATAGCCACGGTCCTGAAAGTGAAATTACATACACCAATCAACATTCCTGCTATAAGACCTAATAGTCCTAATGTACCATTAAAACTGAGGCTATGAGAAGAGAGGGAAATTAAACTTGGTCACCTGGTAGTAGTTAATGAGCTCCTCAAGTTCATCAGCATGGACAACAATATGCAAGCCACACATCTGTGCCAGACGGAATTCCTTCCCATCTACGCAGGCAAAACAGACCTGGGAAAAGACAACATCTCACTCAGTGAACTAAAAACAAAATAATAGAAGCCGAAAGCCTTCATTAAATAAAACCTACAAAGCTCCTGTTAAGGAAAATAATCAGTTATTACCCACAAGCACAGCAATTAGGTGAGAACTGTTTGGGAGTTTAGTGTGCACGAGCCCTCACCTCTTTCCAGGTTCTTGTGCTGTTGGCCTTGCGTGCTCCATCCACAGCGGCCTGGTACTCTCCCAGGTGGACCAGAGTAGAAGCCAGACGGCCAAAGTTGGACACATTGTTATACAGCAGCTTAGCCGCCTCATACATCTTCTCATCGTAGCACCGATCACCAACCTAAAGGACAAAAAGAAAATCAGAAAGAGTGTCCAGTAAACCGTAGCATACTACAAGCCTTCCATCTTAAAGGGCAGTGTTTTATAGCAGTAGCTATAAAAAAAAAGCTCATACTTGTTGGATGTGGGCGTTATTTGGGCCATTGATAAACTCCTCCAGTTCAGCCAGGCGGTTGGTTTTAGCCAAAGCAAAGATCAGTTCGGTCTCGACATAGGACTCACGGGCTTTCTTACGTGCCATCAGCAAGAACTTGACCAAATCCTCCCAGTTTCCTGTGGAAATCCCAACTCATTAAATCACCATAATATATATTAAAAAAGTCCCTCATTACAAATTCTACAAAATAGCAACAATTTTGCTGCACAAACACACTGCCCTGAGGTTGAACTGATGATTTTCCCACTCAATTTCTTTAGAAATGTGACTCACAAAAGGAAGGTTGAATGATCAATAAATGAGATTTCTACAGTGAAAAGAGCAGCAGTATATAACGCAAATAAAAGATTGAAACTAAAGTAGACTTGAGGCTTACATCATTGACTAAATATGATCTCTATTTGCTTGTACATAGAATTACTGATTTATAGGACATTCTTTAATGAAATGCGTGTATTGTTTATACACTTTGCACACACTACTCAGTCTGCAGGTAAGGACAAGGTTGATTTTTTTTTTTGTTTGGCTGTACTTACCACTTTGGGCTGCAGCATGCCCCACTTCCATGTATGCTGATGGGTCATCAGCCTTGATGTAAGAATCGATGGCTTCCTTTACCAGACCTTTCTGCAGCTGAGCTTTAGCCAACTGGCTCCATACCGCAGGCTCATTGCAGCGTTCAGCAAATTCATAGGCCCGGTCTAGGTTGCCAATGTGCTCAATCAGAACCTGCCATGGAAAATAACAAGAGAGTGTCAATCTGAGGCCCAAAAACATATTCAAAGCATTCGGGGCAAAAACTGATCCCTGTGGCTGACCTGCACTGCAGATGTGTTGACATCAAACTTCCTGAAGATGGCAAAAGCCTCTTCAAAGAGCTCGTTGCTGATGGCGATGTTGGCAATGTCAGGGGCATCATAGTTGTCCAGGCGGTTGATGTACTCCATTACACGAGTGCGATCAGCTTTGATGGCCGTCAGGATCAGAAGGTTTTGCAGGTTCCTGAGCAGCAACAGAGCAAATAAATGAAACTAACAACAAAGTGACATCTAGCAGATAAGCAAAACATGTGGTGGCCGACTGCAAACTAACCTGTGCTCACTGAACACAGAGTTATCCAAAACAATCTTCTCAAGAAGCTCAATCAGCTCATTAGGCAGATCAGCAGTCATGAAGGCTTTGACTGTAACGGACACCTCTTCTGGGTCCTGGGTCTCTGAGAGGGCAGTCTGCACCACCTGGGAGGGAAGAGAGAACAATGAGACAAGGACTTAAACGTGCATAAAAATGTCTACTCATTAATTAGTTTGAATTCATGAGAAGTCAAAATACATCTTCAGCAGAGTCACTTGTGTACCTGGTCTATCAGTGGCCTTCTGAAAGGGTTGCTCTCCAGGAGAACACTGGCCCACAGCTCAGGGTCCTTACGACGAACCAAATACCGAGACAGACTCTTGAAGAGGGAGTTTTCATTGCATACCTGTGAATGGGACAAGACATATGGTTTAGTTTTAAGGATAAATTATACTTCACCATATCAATGTATAAAATCTGCTTGGATTGACCGTTCACAACCAGTTAATGAACATAAAAGAAGCACCAAGGTCAGTTCCTTACATTAATAAGCTCCTGGTCACACTGTCCTCTCTCATATGCCACACAAGCCAGATGGGGGTCCCTCTTTTCGCAGTACTTGCCCACCACACGGCTGTCGTAGTACGGGTTCTCTCTGAGGAATCGCTCAGGGTTATTGTTGCTGTCAATGTAGATCTTAGCCAGGGCATTGTGGGTAGCAGGTTCTTCACACCCCTCATGAATTCGGGCTTCCAGCCAGGGCAGCAGCAGCTTCAGCCTGGCATGAATAATATTTGTTGCTCCAGGTCAGAACACCTTTTCATTGCAGAGCAGTATTGGGCTTATGAGGGAGCTGGTGTAGAAATGACATACCTGTTCCGTTTTTCCACCTCAGCCACCAACTCATCAGTGGAAAACTGTCCTCGGACCACCAGGATCAGATTCTTTATGACGTCCTCTGAGCAGTCCACATCCAACAGTCCACCGATCACCACAGGTAAGCGGCTGGGATTCACCTGATATGAGGGAAAGGGGGGAGGAAAAATAAATAAATATATAAATAAAAAAATAAAGAATAAACGCTCACACTTGCTATACATTAAAAACACAGGTTTTGTCTTCAAAGAAACAGATGAGGTTGCACATACTGATGCTGGGGTCCTCGACACTTTGGTGGCCAGAGGAGCTTACCTTCTGAACGTAAATCTCAATGTACTTCTGCAGATTGTTGCGGTACAGATAAAGGACCAGGTCATGGACAAAGTCAAAGCGGTCGCACACGATGATGAGAGGCAGCTGATCAGTCAATTTTGCTTCCTGCATATGATAAAGATCAAGATTTTTTTTTTTTTTTTTTTTTTAAATACAGAAATGAAATTAGGTGCAACCTTGAAGTCAAGCAACAAAACCTAATTAAGAGATTCTTGTTTCACACCTTGAGAAAATTCTTCACACGCTCAGCATCATAGCAGTTACTCTCTCTGCAGATTCTCTCCACCTCTTTGATCTGTCCAGTTTTACAGGCTGCCTGAATGTATTTGAAATGGACCTCTGGATCCTGACTGAAGTTCACAATGGAGCCAAGAAAATAGAACAAGCCTGCAAACCACACATTTCACATGTTAATATGGCTGAATATCAATTTTAACTGATGTCTGACTATGATACCAAGACCTTTAGAAATAAAAGCCTACCTTCAAAGCTCTTAAAAGACTCGAAGAGCTCAGTGAGGGACTGAGTGGTGAGCTGCTCGTGATACTTGGAGGCCACCTGGACGCAGATCTGCAGGTTCTGCCGTATGTTGGCAGAGAGCATGGCTCTCAGGCACTCCAGAGAATCCTCCACTGACAGCGAGCCAAAAAAGTTCACCAGCCACTGCAGACAAAACATGTTCCACTTACTTACCACCTTTAGGTTTCTGAACTCAAATGAAACAAAGCTCTCTCAAGCAAGGACGAAATAACCATCAGTGGAACAGAGTCAGAAACGATATCCTGAGACTACTAGCTTCAATTCAAGTACAAACTAAGAAGCAGCTTGACAACAAGCTGTTCATTAACTAAATGTTAAGATTTATAACTGCAATCATTGTGTTCGATAATGGTGCGGTCACATATGTAGAAGGTGGAATATTGTCCAGTGCAGTAGGTAGATTCATTTTGGCCAATCAGAACAGAGAAATTGCACTCAGCTGGGTGCTTTGTGCACTCTAGTGCAGTGCGACTGCAGTGCAAAAACAAGTTAACCAAGTCTTTCTAAATGCAGAAAGTAAACAAAGATTGGCACGTATTTTGGGTTGTGGGCAACGTCCCTCTGTAGACACAAGCTGCCAAACTGAACCACAAGGCACAAACTGAGCCTAAGGACAGAGCTGGAAATATGCAATGTTTTCAAACACAAGTGCAATCAACAAAACTTTATTCATATAATTATCTAATCATTTATTTAGTGCCAAACATGTTCTCTGTGAAAGTGTTTTTTGATTTCTATCTGCACTTGACAAAGGCTGCTTTCCATAATTATACTTCTGACAGATAAATAAAAGATTTTTATAAGCATGTTTTTAGTCCTATACAGCCATAAGCCAACATATTTGTCCTTTTCGGTTTGGTTAACTATATGAAATCAAACAACAGCAAAACTATCAATTTCCCTCTGGTTCATACTCCGTACACTAATAGGTGTAAAAGCACTGTCAGTGTGTGAAGTCTATTGGTCCTGGTTTCTTCATAATCTATCTCCATATATCACATCACATTTACCCTAACAGGTAATGTGCCTTGGGTTTATTCTGATTTGCAAAGGTCACTGCACCAGACACAGTGCTCCATACAAATGGGCATTTTAGAGGACCCTCAATTCTGTTCCACTTGGCTCGTTTCCATATTTTGCTTCATTAAAGCAGCACTTGCATTAACCAGCTTCAGTGTCTACCTCGGGGTTGAGCAGGTGGGTGTGCACCACAGCACGTTTGATGTCATACAGGTCAGTATAATGTTCCAGGGCTCTCTGCAGCAGTCCGGCTTTCTCACACAGCTGGGCCACATGGGCTCGATCGTAGTGGGTGAACATTTGGTTTCCCAAAATGGCGTCAGCGACCTAAAAAGATACACACAGATGCATGCGCGCGCGCACAAAAAAAACATGATTTACACAGCTCTAATAAAGTGCAAGGAGAAGCGTATCACATGTCCAGTCAAAGTAAACGAGAAGGAAACAGGCGAAGGTGAAAAGTGACCTGTGGCGCATGCATCAAATTCATCTCCAGCAGCCGTGTCTGCAGCGGGCCTTCCGTGGGTCGGTTATTCTTTAGAGCATCCAACAGGAAGGAAGTGCACTGCTGAATCAGGTTATACTCCATGAACACATCCACAATCTGAGAAGAAAGGCAAAACATGCATGGATTAACAAAATTCCTTCTCATGACAGTGAATACTTCAGAAAAAAAAAAAGGGGGGGGGGGGATTGAATATAAAATATAAAACATGTCGTAGAAAATAGGGACACCTGGGTAATGTCAGCCAGTGGTTCTTCATCCTGCACCAGCATCTGGGAGAACTGCAAACCCTGCTCTGGACTGATCCGCATGACATTCCGAAGCAGAAAGATCCAGTCTGGAGTGTAGCCGACCTGCAGGGATTAATCATATAAAAATTATTTTATTCTAAATGAAACTGAACATTATTCCTATATGGAATGATAGAATAATAAAGGTGAATATATATATGAGAAAAGCACATACAATAGGTACCAGGCGAATACTTCATTCGAACTTGTATTATAAAACAAAACGCAATTTGAATTCTCCCAGCAATCAACCCACCTTCTTTGCATACAGTACAATTTTCTGGAACTGGCCAGTCTCGGCAAAACACTGAATGACTTTGTTAGGGACGTTTGCTCTCAGATAGACACTGAGAGCGAGAGTCGGGTCCACAGATTTCACCAAATCACCCAGCTCTTCAGAGCACTCCAGCTGGGGGAATTTTTTTTTTTCCAGAAAGACATAAGATAAAGACAAAACCAGTCAGAACCTGCTTCTTTGATATAACCTGAATTAGCATAACAGAAGTCAAATATTATACAACAAAGACAAAAAATAAATAAATAAATAAATCCATTTAAAGGAGATCTCTAGGCTTCATACCTTATCTTCCTTCAGCCATTTCTCCAGCAGCTGCTTGCGGCCCTGCTGCAGTACAGGCCTGCACAGCTCCAGGGACTCGAACTTGTTGAGCTGGCCCTGATCCAGCAGGATGCCGAAGTACTGGAGCAGAGGAGAGGTCTGGCCTGGCTGGGCAGGAACACTCTGGAAACGCCGAATGGTGTCTGGGGTCCGCAAAATGCCCTGAGCAGCAATAAAAAAAATAAATAAATAAAAAATACATGTAAAAGCTCCAGACAGAGATGGGAGAACATCATAACACAGTGCAAAGCCATAAGGTGATACCTTTGGTGCATTGGCAGCTACTTTGGCAGCCTCAGAGTAGTTTCCCCCTGCAAACAAAGTGTTGAACTTGCGTGCAAAGAGCTCCTCTGCGCCAGCCAAGTTGTTGCGTACAGCCATGCGCAGAGCCAGATCAGGGTTCTGCAGGACGTTGGTGATGTAGGGGATGATGTTCTCCTCCTCCACACACACCGATAGCACCTAAAGAAAAACACAGGCAGATGTTACATAATGTGGAGGAGCCGCTAGTAACCAGTGAGCTGTTACAGAAAGCAGCGGGGAGGATGACCCACATGCACATTTGAGTGAAAAGAGAGAATTAGGGCACCTTTACTTGGCTCATATACTTAAGACCATATTCAGGAGTGATTTGGGGATCATTTAAGGGAGGGCAAATTCTGCGAGCTACCGATTCATTTTAATAATAATAATAAAAAATAATAATGTCACTGCTAAAACTTCTGAAAAAAGGGAGAACCGATTGCTTTATTGCCATTGTTAATTACTTCATCATTGGGTAGGACATATCGTTTTACATCACACAATTTAACAGTTCAGCTGAAGCTGCTCACTTTCTTTCCTCCGTACACTTAAGACATTCCGTCTCCTTTACTTTCCCACAACAAACAGTAGTCAAACAAAAGGAACGAATTACGTAATTTAGTGCCCAGCCCTAAAAACGACTAGCTTTCACACAAGTTGCAGTTCACATGATGAAAACCGCAGACCAAAGATCAGTTTTCACACTTCAAGTGCAAATGTGAAACATAGTGTGACATGGTCTTGGCTGTGACCTAAAATCAGAGCTACTGGACAAAACACTAATTAATCAGATCACAAGTTCAAATCCTGATGATGCCACATACCAAGGCAGCAAAACGGAACATGCTCTCTAGGTTCGAGGGCTGGCATAGTTTCATTCCTCGGTCAATCACAGCGACACTAGCCAACCATGGGCATCTGCAAAATCATGTATGCGGAAGAGGGTAGATAGCGGTTTCCTTCCAGTGTGTCATGATGAACTGTGACACATTATTAATAGCCATTGAAAAAGATGCGGATGGCTGGCTTCTCATGTCTCAGAGGAAGCACATGTTGACCTTTTACCTTCCCCAGATGCCAACTAGTATGACAGGGGAAAGCTGGCTGGTGGGTGGGAACTGACAGGTGACCAAATGGTGGGAAAAAAGGTCCGATTCAATTTATACTCATTGTTAATAAAACTGATTCAGACAAAGCATCATTTCAAGTGTCTGATTTAATGTTTCTTACTCAAAATGGCTACTTCTTGTTGCAAATGTAATGTAATTATTACACTAATTGTTTTTTATATTAACTGTTGGAAGACTTTCCCACCAGTTAGCATTTACAAAAACATAATGTCTATACCACTGGTTAGAAAATGATTATATATGTAAATAGTAATCTTTCCCCCACCCCAACATCCGAACTAATATTTAGTTATTGACTAAAGTCAGTTATTGTCCAACATATTGAAAGCTGCACTGACTCATTGTGTCAACACAGACCTAGTCATAACCTGAGCTCCGGATTGAACCAAGGACCCTGGTGCTGTTAAACTGGAACTCATCTATTCCATACACAATGTTCGTCTGAAATTTCAGCCCCTAAATGATCATTATGTTCCAAGCATAAAACTCTTTACCTTTCCACTTTCGTAGGAACACCTGTGCATTCATGCACTTATCTTATCAGCCAATCATGAGGCAGCAGTGCAGTGGGGGTGGTTGACACAGGACACACAGATACAGGTTACGCACTTCAGTCAATGTTCACATGTAGCATGAGTGAGAAGAAAGAAAAAAAGCGATTTCCGTGACTGTGGTATGGTTGTTGGGCTGGTTGAAGTATTTCATAGGATACTGATTTCCTGGGATTTCCACACACAGCAGTCTCTAAAGTTTAAACAAAAAACATTCAGAGAGCAACATTTCTGTTGATGGAAACACCTTGAGTGACCAGAGGAAAATGGTCAGATTGGTTTGAGTTGCCAAGAAGGCTTTACAACCGTTGTGTACAAAACCAAAAGCAACACAAGACTGTGGACTAGTCCTTTTGGTCTGCAACTGTGCCGTTTCAGCCCCTTCCAGCCTCAGACTCCTGTTCTTGGCTGACAGGAGTGGGGGCCTTCTGCTGTTGTAGCGCATCCACCTCGAGGTTTGATGTGTAATCCATGCCGAGACTTTTCTGCACATTACGGTTGTAAAGAGTGATTACTTGAGTTACTACAGACTTCCTGCCTGCTCGGGCCAGTCTGGTCATTCCCCTCAGACCATCTGAAGAGGTGTCCGTCTGCAGACCCTCTGCTCACACGATGGTTTTTTTCACACCATTCAGTGTAAACTTTTTGTCGTGTGTGAAAATCCCAGGACATCAGCAGTTTCTGAGATCCTCACGCTAGCCAATCTGGCACCAATATCCATGCCAGTGTCAAAGTCACAGCTCACACGTTCACCTAGTCTGAGGTCAACATTAACTGAAGCTCTCGACCTGTACCTGTGTGATGTCATGCATTGCAGCCACATGATTGGACGACTGGATAATTGTATAAATGTGCAGGTGTTCCTAATAAGGCGGACAGTGAGCGTATACTGACATTTCAACAAAACATCAGTGACCCACCACCATATTTTATAGCAGATATCAGGCGCTTTTACTAACCAGAGACCTTTTTAAAAAGTCACCAGTTTCCACCACAGACCACGATGGTTTACACTGCAAGAAATATTTCCCGGTCATCTGACCACAATAAAAAACCATTCCCAACGTACTGACTTGGTGAAACTCAGTTGCTGCATTTCGTACGCTGCTCACGTGAACAGCTTATTTAGCATAAACAGCATTTTATCATCTAATAGTTGACTTTGAAAGAAAGCTAAACAACCCCAAGAATCAATTTTCCGTTTTGCAAATCTTCGAGGCGTACTTCGTCTCCCTCACCATCATCCTCAGCGTGCACGAGGGCAGTTTGGTCATGCGACCACTTTCTAGCAACGTTAGAGATTTTTTAACCTTTATTATGGCTTTAATTATGCTTAATGTTTAACTGTTTAGGGTAACTTTATATCCATTAAATGACTTCTGGTCAATGTCTAGGAGTCATTTTCTGCTGAATCTTCGCTTTTGTGTCGGTGATGAAAGACAAACGGATTTTGCATGTGCAACTTCATATTTACATCCCAGAGAAACAAGAGCTTGTCAAATTCATGGAGACGGAGATCAATTTCAAAGCATATTTTGCGCTCAAAGAAGAGAATCCATTTGCGTTTATATTAAATATTCTATTGTGGCCATTAATATGATGATTTGTGTTTGCCACAGCTTTCTTAAGCTGAATCAGAGGACTGTTTCCTTTATACAATCATTTTCCCCTCAGTTTAATGAAGAGTAACGATATTCCTGCACAACATCGACATGCTATGCTTTGACCTGCCTTTGACAGCAGCGGAAATGGCTAGAGACCTATCGTTAGGTTTTTGGGGTGTCTGTCAATCTGTCTCAAGAACAAGTGGCTGAATGTGGGCAGGATTTATATGGAATCATCACTGTAAGCAGCAGATGAATTTTTTTAATAGACCCAAATAAAGTAAGGGTGTAAAAAAAAAAAAAAAAAAAGAAAAAAAAAAAACACTGTACATAGCCGCGCGCTGCAGGGAGAGCCAAATATTAAGAGGATTAGAGATCTCATCACCACATCCCACTGTTCACATAATGCTGGAGCCAGTCATGCATCGCCAGCCACGACCAAAGCGCTCGGTATCGTTGGATTCCAAGGTCGTAGCATGGAGGCCCAAACACGGATACATAATGGAAACGCAGGCTATACACAGTCTCCAGGCTTGATGCTGCTGGGAATGGGCGAGTACAAAAGTAAACCTAATAAGAAGACAAAGCTACGGTGAAGAGCGGTCATCTTTCTTCTCACTCGCTGCATATTTCATGGCTCGGAAGCCTGTGCTAGAAAATTATTCATCACCTGGAAGCATCAGGTTACAGTAAACAGAAGGACAAGCACGAGTCTGTCTCCAGCTTGAGTCTACTGTTCACAGCGTGGAAACAAATCGTTCAGGTCCACGGCAATACACTTAGAAATGAAAAGCCCGGCAGGATAAATTTATACATTTTATTGAAAACCCAGAAAAAGTAACATTACCTGTCCCTTCCTGTTGACACCAATAATGCCAGAAGTAGCCTCGTGAGGGGCGGTGACGAAGATGGTCTCGCCACTGATCCTGTTCATGTAGATGCAAGTGCCGGTTTCAAGGTCATACAGGTGGATGTAGCCATATTTGGTGATGAGATAGACCACGTCCTGCTTGGAGCTGATCTACATGAGCGAGAAACAAACCTTAGCGACAGTCTGACAGCTTAGAACAGAAAACGCACATCATCCAACGGGTCATCGAAATGTGTTGTGTGATTCGGACAGCGGTTACAACATATCTGTTCTTGCAACATCCTGCAAGGACGTGTGATAATATCAGAACGACAAGACCGTTTAGACAAAAGGACAAAATACCTGCATAGCCACAGGGAAGTCGTTCTGGGCTTCGGGTGGAAAGAAGACGTCGACGGCTTTCTTCGGGAAAGGCTGATTGCCAGACGGAGGCGTTCCGACTTCGATGATGTGCAGCTGGCGGGTCAGTAAAAAGGCACGGTGGAAAGATGAGCTTTCGATGCGCCAAACAGATATTTTCATAACAAGCAGTAAAGTTAAGTTTTCAGACCTTTCCTCCTGCTTGACCACGAACGGCAAAGCAAAACAGCGTGGATTCTTCAGCGTTTCCCTCCATTTTGAACTGAGCAAATCCAGCAGCGTGGCCCTCGATAGGCTGCGACACCTTCCTGTCCACGGAGTACAGCTGCATCGCGCCAACCACGCGGTTTTGCTGTGAAGGAATGAATATGAAACCGATTGATTCTTTGAACTTGAGAATGTTCATGCGAAACACTGAAATTAAAGCGCTAACGGATTACCAGGGAAAAATCCAGGATGTTATAGCTGCGCAACTAAGTATCAAGAATCTTTTTCTAGCATGGCGTGAACCTCAAAAAGAATGTAAAAGTAAACAGTGCCAGTGACCTAATTACTTCCAGATTCTCACCACACCCTTTTTTTTTTTTTTTTTTTTTTTTTTTTTAAACAGGCACTGACTAGCGGAAATAAGGCGAACCTGTGCAGAAATCCCAATAAGAAGCAACCACTTCTGTTTGGCATCAGTGCGGTAGTTGATAATTTGGCAGCCTGCTAAGCTGGAATGCCGATCGAACACTTTAACAGGTTGCGAGTCGCCTTCCATACTCCAGTGGTAGACTGCGTTGTCTGTTATGAGTGCTACGGTGTTGAGGGAGATCCACTTCCAGAATGTCACGTCGTCAGTCATGGTGTGCGCCTTCATCTTGCTCTTCATTTCAATGTTGAAAATCTGGAGGGTTTTCGCAGCTGAAATTCAGAAAACGGAGCAGACGTGAACAATTTGTCAACGTATCCAACGACTACACAATTGTATTTAGTGTCACACACACACACACACACACACACGCAACACTGACAAATGATGTGCGTTCAAATGTCAGAAAGCATGAAAAAGTGCAGACGGCGTAACTTACGACAAACAGCTGCAGTGCAAAGAAGACCTCAAGACCCAACACCGCAAAAACATTCACACACACAAACCTTTGCTCTGCACTTAGCCCAATTCTCTAATGTCCGACCATGAGATTATGGGGTTAGATCTTTTAATGCTTTAAAAAAAAATTACTCCAATTCAGAAAATTTGGGACTAATTTGGTCATGACGCTGAACGAGAAATATTATCGAACCAGACTGCCTCGGAGACTCTCACATTTGTGTTTGTGCTTCTATTAACGGTGTAAAAAAAATAAGATCCATTCATTACGATAGACCTCGACATCAAGAGGGATGAGTGCAATCTGTTGCCTCGACAGGAGTTACAGTACAGAGCGTTTCTCAGGCAGAACAAAAGCTATGACTTCACCTTTCTGTTCTCACACTTAGCCTGCACAAGCACCTCATTAACAGCTGAAAAGATCCCTATTTAATGAAAGTATTGCAAGCACAATGGCAAAATCAGTACAAGACTGGAGTGACTGATCACAAAAATGAGACTTCATTACCAGTGACTGATTGACGTGCAGCATTTCAGCACTTTAATAGACTTGAGTCGCAAAATCTCAGTCGGCGGTTCCATAGATCTAAACTGAGATTCGCCACTTATTTAGATTTTCCAGTCCTGGAAAAGATTTCTCATTGCTGTTTGTGAAACCTGCAATCCCGCCCCCTCGTCAATGCATTAGCTATTGAAAAGCTCACACACTCCACAAGAAAACCGCACAAGTCGGTAAAGATGAAATTGAACTCACCGTCTGCAAACATAAGAAAGCAGTAAGGAACAAAAGAAGAATAAAAACAAGCAAAAAACAGACAAAGCATTTATGACAGCAAGACATTTCCAATGAGTACTTTATGACTACTCTTAACATCAAATTTACTGCAAGAGGCAGACAAGTGTCAAGGAGCAGACTTTATACAAAATAAAACGGGCATAGCAGTGAACATGAACATAAACGTGGGAAAAGTGTGAACACTAGATATAGTATATATATATAT
>JAQQZR010000003.1:13627514-13639980 GCA_030068235.1 Notoglanidium macrostoma | reverse complement strand
GTACATGCTGTACAATCTTTCTGCCACAGAAAAAGAACACTCAAAGCCTAATATTGTCATGACATTCATGTCCATGATAACTGCAGGCAAACCTCTGACCACAACCATGAGCTTTAGTGTACACTATACGGTCAAAAATTTGTGGACACCTGACCTTCACACCCATATGTGGGTCTTCTCCAAACTGTCACCACAAAGTTGTCTACAATGACTTCCAAGTTCCCTTCACTGGAACTAAGGGGCCCAAAGTTGCACAAACTGAGGTCCTTGAAAACATGGTTTGCCAAGGTTGGTGTGAAAGAAATCGTTGCTTGGGAGAGCCCTGACCTCAACCCCACTGAACACTTTGGGATGAACTGAAATGCCGCCTTTACCACAGGCCTCCTTGGCCTGATGTCGTTGCCTGACCTCACTAATGCTCTAGTAGCTGAGGGTGCAAATCTCAAAAGCCATGCTCCAAAATCTAGTGGAAAGCATTCCCAGAGGAATAGAACACATATGGGTGTGATGGTCAGGTGTCTACAAACTTTCTGTACAACATACCCATTTGTTTCTGTGCTACTCTTTTCTTTTCCCACCGTGCCATTTCCTCATCAGTTACTTCCTCCCTAGCGACACTACTCAGGTCATATACATCGATCTCATGCAGCTTTGGCAGCAGGTCCTTAACCCAGTCGTATCGGATTGGGCACACAGTTCTCACGAAAACCCGTGATGTGACCAAGACATCATGGAAAATGATCCAGTCTAGCTGTGCCTCCTGCCCAAAAAGCTGAAAAAGACATAAATGCATTAATTTATTAATCAAGCAGAATAATTATAGCTTAAGAAGCCAGTTTAGTGATATTCCTTACAGATGATGATGGATGAATATGAACTGTTGAGCCATGTCCATCCATAGTACAGAAAGCCTTTCCAATAGATCTCCTTGCCACGTTTGTAAAATAACCCTGGCAGAGACACTGCCTAAGCAGCTCACTGTTGCTACCTTTAAATGTCTCCTGTGGAAAATCCCTTTGCTAAAAGAAAAAATCAAGAAGAACACAATAAGTGCTGTGAGAAAATATTAACTCATCATGATTCCTGCAGTCTTACAGTTGTTGAGGAGCCTGAATGAGAGGGAATTTGACATGATTGATTGATTCACTTTCACACTGCACACAATTCAACCAATCATAAAGCAATAAACATCTGGTGAAGGATGTGTGAGATGGGATGGGGCTGAAAACATACTTATAATTTTACTTTTTATTGTCCATACACTGATGGAATAAAACAAACAAACAAAAAAAAAATCAGAAACAGAAATCAACAGAGCATGGAGGACACAGAACCTGGGCTAAATAAATATGGAAGCAACCTTAAGAAGGTTTGAGTCAGGAGAATTTAATTTCAGATTTTCTTCTACTGTAATTAGTGAATACAGATGACAGACCTGTACATCACTGCATATTAGGTAGGCTTTTAATGTTCTGGCATTAACTTTTTATTTAAATGTCAGGTTGAAAAAAAAACATTTCTTGAATTATACTAAATATGGGAAGGTTAAAAGAGGAATTAATATCTCATGTAAGAAATACAACACTTGGGGACATGCTGTTAAAGGACAATCATCAACAATGGGGTGGTGTGATATGGCCCAACACACAGCGGCGTTACTGTTCATACCCCAAAGTTGATTATTTTCCAATAACATCATGTCCTAATGTGTCTTATTCTTTTCATAACACAGCATTTTGACAATGATTAGGATGTACATTAACTAAATATTGCTAAGTCATACATTTTAATACATTTATAGTTACATTTAACGTTGTGGAATGCCCATGGTACAAGTTGGTTCCTGTTGTTCACTTGTGTTATATCAGCTATGAACAGTTCAATCACCAGCCTCTCTAATCCTTTTCTCTCCTTCGAATTTGATAAAACAAAAATGTAGCTCATCATGTAAACGATAAAGATGAACGGCAAAACGTGTGAAGACTTTCTCTTGTCAGAAAACTTAAGGTTACAACTGTAACTCAACTTTGCAAACTCCTGACACTGGAGACTTATATACATCTCCTCATAGAAAACATCACCATGTCAAAAAATTATACACGTTTTTAAAAAATATTTATTTTACATACAAGTCCCTGTGTAGGCTCTTACGAAAGAAATAATAAGTTGCTCGCCACTATATTAATTGAATACCTGTTTTAGACGGACAAGGATTTCCCTTAGTTGAGTTTCCACACTAAAGGCGGACTTGAGTGCCCGCCAGTGGATCCAGTGATCTTTACTCCATGCAGATGGATTTTCACTGGAAACAAAGGCAGGTGGAGATCAATAATCTGGTACACTTTCAACCAGCTACCATTGAAAACTAGTTTAGAGAATAATGTGCTACCTTGCTCTACATTTCTCAAAGATGCAGAGCAGCATGAGGAAATCATTAGAGCCACCTGCACAAGCTGCTAGCTCTCTGTGCACTATCTCAGCTTCCTTCTGTTTTTCCGGAACACCTTAATGGATAAAATGTAAACATTTACATTATGAACTGTAATAGGGACAATTGTAATCACTGTAGTAACAGTTCTGGTGCAGAAATGGCTACCTGGTCGGATGAAGATGTTTTCCACCGAGAGCATAGCTGCCACGGGGAGCATGACCTCCTCACAGCCAAGAGCTGCGGATCTGAGCAGTGCACGGGTAAGCCCAGGAGGAAGAGGGAACTCTACCATCAGCCTTCCCAGACTGGTCACATTACCCTTCCTTTATAAATCATAACACAGTGACACAATGAGGCTGCTTTCACACTAGGCATGTTTTTTTTTTTTTGTTTTTTTTTTTATGATCTAGAGAATATTGTGGCTCATGCAACATACAACATGCACAGTAACCACCATAGCAATGTTCTTACCAGTCCTGACTACCATCAGCTAATAACTAGCCTAGCTTGTTTACCTAGATTAGATTGATCATCACCAGTAACAATCATGAAATAAAGATGACTCAACTCTGGTGATGAGGAGACTGTGTGCCTTCACTGTAGCTTTGGAGAAAATCAAGAATTTGCTTGTGTGTCTTAACTGTAAATAGCCATAGTTAAGTGGCATGTCACTTCACATACCGGTGAATGTCCAAAAACAGGCAAATTGTTATTTTTAGTTAAGCTGCAGCTTTGGAATGAGATATTTCCATTTTGATGGGTCATAAACCTCCTTATATTTGATGAGTAACAAGACAATAATTTTTCATCTGCACTTTGTCCTTCACGTTTGCTTTTCCCACTTGACCCCAGTTTCCAACTTGTTTGGTCAGGAGATAAAAAAAAGGGGTTTGCGTCACTCAATGCTTTTCTGAAAAGTTAACCTTTTTACAACTTTGGGGGAATAAAATGAGAAGCCACCATACAGCATCTTCCAGCCAATGGCAGTTAAGAAAAAAAAAAACACCAAGTGTAAAAGCACCCTAAATGTTTACAAAACATTCCCCCTGTTATACAATTTCAGTAATCCAGAGCAGGGACATTATATATTTATTGCACATTTCTTACACATAATTATGAGATTACTTTAATGCTGAGTGCATAATAACTAATGACCTAGGTGTAACATGTTTCTTCAAGCATACCACCTACAGAGAATCATTAAGAAGCTTAAAGACAAAACCAACCTGTCAATTGCATCAAAGTGGTAAAGCTTCTTCAATGCATCCAAGATAAATCTCTCTTCTGGATGGTCTAAGTAAGGAAACCTACATATACAGTGACAGATTCATTCTGTTAAAGGACTCTACGAACAATTACAAGCTTCATTAAAACTGAAAACCCAAAGCAAGCCATACCTGATAACATCATGGACTCCAAGACACTTGAGTGTGAGGATCACAGAAGTAAGACTAGTTCTCTGTATCTCTGGCACTGTATATTCAGGCATGCAATTCTCCCAAAATTCCTTATTATAGATTCTAAAGCACTTCCCTGGTGCGGTCCTCCCAGCTCTTCCAGCTCGTTGCTGAGCTTCACTTCTACACAGTAACACCACCAGGGCATTTAGACACAACAGAATTTCGGATACACAAAACATAGTAGATCTTAACGTGCCTGTTTATGGCTTGAACATTATACTCGACTCATGTTGATTCATTACTCACTTTGATATTGGCACCACATCAAGGACATCCAGGCCAACTCGTGAGTTGTGATTCAACTGTTTCACGAACCCACTATCAACAATATATCTTCAATTAAAAAAAAAAATAAAATAAATTTTAAAAAAATCAACAGTTCATATGGCTTTTGTTGGACAGGTTTCCCGTAATTACTTCCTACATAAGATCTTTCCAAACTCCCCGCCTCCCCACCTTTCCATATCTGTTTGCGCATACTGCAATATAGTAATGGCTTTGTGGAAATCTCCGCCTCACCCTGTGACAGAGTGATTCACCTGACTCCATTGATAGTGAGCGATGTTGCTGCAATGTTGGTTGCCACTACACACTTCCTCACACCTACAGGAGCAGGCTGAAATATCTGCCTTTGTTGATCTGCAGGCACAAAAACATCCAAGCCGTGAAAAGAAATACTTTTATCTACAGTCATTACTTTCCTCTGAATATATTTGCACCAAAAGCCAGCATAGGGATACACTTAAAAAAACAAAGGTTGAAATCAGAGCTCTCAATGTAACCCCATACCTAACTGATACACAAATCCTCACATTAAGGTCAATGTTACACGTCTCTTTACCTGTCTGTAAACAAGATGGCTGCTGCACATATCCTGCATTCATTCAGCATGTTAATTTATTGTGTGTGCTAAAAAAAAAAAAAAGCTGGATACTTGGGCATGGTGCAATGCACATATAAACTGTTTGGGGAAATATGACACAGTTCATGACAACAGTCACAAGTTTTGAAATAGAAACTAACAAAGCTTGCCTGGCGGCATAGAGACACACATTCACCAATCAACCATAACATTAAAACCACTCACAGGTGAAGTGAATAACACTGATTATACCATTACAATGGAACCTGTCGAGGGATGGTACATATTAGGCAGTAAGTGAACAGTCAGTTCTCAAAGTTGATGTGAAACAGGAAAAATGGGCAAGCGTAAGGATCTGGGTGACTTTGACAAGGGCCAAACTGTGATGGATAGACGACTGGGTCATCTCCAAAACGGCAGGTCTTGTAGGATGTTCCTGGTTTGCAGTGGTTAGTACCTACCGAAAGTGGTCCAAGGAAGGACAGTGAATGAAGTAACAACATGGTCATGGGCGTCCATGGGGAGCGACGGCTAGCCCATCTGCTCTGATCCCATAGAAATGCGACTACAGCACAAATTGCTGAAAAAGTTTACGCTGGCTATGACAGAAAGGTGTCACAACACACAGTGTATTGAATATTGCTGCATATGGGGCTGTGTACGGCTGTATAGCCTCAGGACGATCAGAGTACCAGATACCACAGCATACGTTCAGAGGTCTATTGGAATCCTTGACGGGTCAGAGCTGCTTTGGTGGCACAAGGGGGACCTACACAATATTAGGCAGATGGTTTTAATGTTGTGGTCGATCAGTGTACATCACAGAATAGCTGCACTGATATTCTGCAAGATGAAATGGAAGCCTACTGGACAAAATCTCTAGTGGATTTAACTTTTAAATCTCAAGGTGTACAAAAGGTTGCAGGGTAACATATGAAAAATGCAGCTCACATAACAGCTGTGTAGTCAAGCATAGCCTCAGGCAAGACAGTCAAGTCGGTGTTAGATGAAAGGTCACTGGTGAGATGGTCATGCACGTTAAGACAAATTGTGGCTTATCTTAAATTATATGTCATGTCAGTCAACGTAGTGTGCATTCAAAGAATAAAACATGTCATTGGAATAAAATGGAATATAAACTGGAAAATCCAAACCTATACCATTCAAAGTTTCACACTATTGCTGCCCAGTATTGCTCAGTATCAGATCAGTGCACCCCTGTGTACATATAAAAATGTTATCTTATTAACAATCACATTAGATATAAACAGAGCCAAGCAGCCTGAAGATACCTGTTGGCATGGATCCATACAAAGGCAGAATTAGAAGGCCTTCAACTTTTCTATCATTCACATCATAACGGTAGTCTATGGACTCAGCCTTTTCAAATAGCGTGTCACAGGCTTTCTCGATCTCAGACTGACCTGAAAGAACATTGGGGTAAACATGTAAAATTTAAGACAGCAATTTAAAGACACTACCCATACTAAAAATAAGCAGAATACTGAATGAGGACACCCTAATAATTTAGCAAATCATTGCCGAATTGAGCTAAAATATGAAATGACTAATATCCATGTTTACCTGTAAGAAAGACGAGGATATCACCAGATGATTCATTAGTATGAACATCTAAAGCCACCTTCACCACCTGCAGAAACAAAGACAGGACCATTACACACTTCATTCGTTTCTCATCAGAAACCTTGGTTTTAAATCTTTCATGCAAAAAAAACAGCAAATCAGATTTCACAGCTCACTGCTTTCACATATGCAGAACCATCTTTTTCCTTGGGTCCAATCAAACTGCAGAACAGTTCTTTCACCGGGTAGGTTCTTCCCGGGATTGCAAATACAGGACAATCTCCCAAAAAGCCACTGAGCTTGTGTGTCTCCAGAGTAGCAGACATCACCACCACCTTCAGAGGAAGTGTGCGGCCACGGGAGCCTCGAGACGGAGTCTTTTTCAGCAATCCAAGCAAAATATCCTGTGAGAAACAATGGGGTTAGGACTACACACAGCAAGGAATAATCTGGGTGGAGTTTAATAGAAGGCAAGTTTTAAGGGGAAAAACACAAACAGGCACAAAAGACTTTTTTTTTTTTAAATTAATGACACTGTATGAACGAACGATTATACCGTGTTGAGGCTCCGCTCATGAACTTCATCAAGGATAACAACACAGTACTGCCTTAAACTTGGGTCTGAAAGGACTTCCCTCAGCATACAGCCATCTGTCATGTACTTAATCAAAGTGTCCTAAGAACAAAAAACACAATCAACAATAAGAACAATAAATAAGTATACAAGCATAACAATTCACAGGTGAAAAAAAGATCTCATATTTATGTTTATGCCCTTAGAATCCTTTTGTTCCTTACCTTTGTGGTACAGTCGTCAAAGCGCACCTGATAACCAACCTGGTGCCCTAAAGTGACCCCCATCTCCTGAGAGACTCTCTGAGCGACGGTGATGGCCGCCACTCTCCTCGGCTGTGTGACACCGATCTTCCCATGGCTACATAAACCTAAAAAAGTATTTAAACAAATATCTCTTTAATAGTCATACTAGTATACAGAAGCCATTCTTTGATACCCTGTATAATGCACCTACACAAGGCCCATTTGATGAACAGGCAAGGATTCAGTCATGTGATCAAAAAAATTAGGGAAAATAATTTTAAATAGTATGTGTGGTTTTTAGTGCTTATTACATAACAGATGTCTTTTGACTCAAAATCGAAAACAAATGAATAGTTTATTTTTTACACTAATTTAAAGCACTGTTTAAGAATAAACACGCACCTTCCACATTAATAGGAAACACTGTACGCCTACACATTTACGCACTTCAGCCAATCACGTGGCAGCAGTACAATGCATAGAATCATGGAGATTCAGGTCAAGAGCTTCAGGCCAAACATTAGAATGATTCAAATGTGTGACTTTAACTGTGGCATGATTATTGGGCTGATTTGAGTATTTCAGAAACCTCTCATCTCCTAGGGTTTTCATACACAGCAGTCTCGTAGAGTTTACAGAGAATGATGTGAAAACAAAACATCCTGTGAGTGGATGGTTTGTAGGCAGAAACACCTTGGTAATGAGAGAGATCAGAGGGGAATGACCAGACTGGTCTGAGCTGACAGGAAGAGTTTCTACTAACTCAAATAAGCACTCTTTACAAATGTGGTGAGCAGAAAAGCATCTCAGAATACACAACAGATTAAACCTTGAGGTGGATCGGTTACAGCAGCAGCAGACCACATCACATAACACATCTGACCTCTCTTATAATCAAGATGTTTCCACCCACTGAACTGTCTCAATGGGGTTTTTTTTTAGGTTTTTTGTTTGCTTGCACCATTGTGTGTAAACTCTAGAGACTGTTGTGTGTGAAAATCCCAGGAGATAAGGAGTTTTTTAAATGCTCAAACCAGCCTATCGGGTAACAATATCCATGCCACGGTTAAAGTCACAGAGATCACCCCTGTATTTGCATGATTTTATGTATTGTACTGCTGCCGCATGATTTGCTGATTAGATAACTGCATAAATGAGCAGGGAAACAGGTGTCCCTATTAAAAGTGAGTGTACATGTCTTTTAAAAGGAAAATAGTTCCAGTTTTTGGGGAAAAAAACAATTTATAAGAGAGCCCTAGTGTATTGAGGTTCAGTAGGAGGTCAAAAAAAGCCTCTGCACCAGGACCCAGTGGAGTTCCATACACCGTGTATAAGCACTGCTCACAACTCCTTTGGCACCTTTTGAAGGGTGATCTGATGCAGGGGAAGAGATGCCAATCAGTGGAGGTGTGGCATTGGTATTTGGATCCCCGAGGATGAGAGCTCTATGAACATCAGTCAGTGAAGAACCATCTAACTGCTAAGCATAGAAAGCAAGATATTTTTCAGTATCCTGTCACAACGACTATCCGAGTTCTTTCTAAAGAACAGCTATGTTGACACCTCCATACAGAAGGGTGGAACGCATTGATATGGTCACACAACTCATTAAGGAGGTACTTGAAGGCAAGGCAGACCTGACTGTGTTGTGTCTGGACCTTACAAACGCGTACGGACCAATACCTCACAAACTGGTTGAACTTGCCCTACACAACATGTTCCCTGCAAAGTCAAGGAGTTTATTCGGAACTATTATGGTAACTTCAGGCTACCATACCAAGAGTCACCACTGGGTCTACCCCATCAGACTGGCATCAGCTTGAGAGGCATTGTAACAGGCTGCACCATCTCAGCCATCCTTTTTCCCTCACCATGAACATGGTGGTTAAGTCAGCAGAGTAGAATACAGGAAGACAGGTATACAGGTAGAATGCCCTTTGACCAAGACTAAAGTGTGACAGCCACCAATAAGTTGAGACAGGCCTAGATAAGATCATCACCTGCCCAAGAAGAAGCTTCAAATCAACAAAATCAAAGTCTCTTGTATTGAAGAGGGGGAAAATAGTGTGCAAGTTCCGGATCTCGATTAACATAGCCACCATTCTGTCCATTATAAAGCAGCCGGTCAAGAGACTCGCTAAGATCTCTGACTGCAGCCTCAAAAATGCCATTTCCATCCAGAAAACCAGCAAGGAACTCGAGGACTTGTTCAATAAGGAGGAAAAAACAGGCCTACCAGGGAGCTTCAAGGCCTGAATATACCAACATTCCATACTACCCTAAATCCTGTGAACTCCGCTGTTGAATGCAGTGGCCATAACAGCAGCTCTAGGAAGGAGGGTCGCCCCACAATCAAAGCAGTGCTGCCCTGTACGGCATGAGTTACATCCTGCAGCTTCCCATCAGTGGCCTCTGAAAAATTCATGGTGTCACAGACATGGGAAGTTCACTACTACAGAGACTCCAAGGACCCAAAAGTGGAATGCGCTGGTATCCAGGTTCAAAGTGCAGACAAATCTCTGGAGGAGGCAGAATCAATGATGAAGCAAAAGGCACTGGTGGGGTCCATAGCAACAGGGTGTGAGAGCTTAGGGTACTTCCCAGCAAACAGGGGTATCACCGTTCAGGGCAAAGAGTGGCAATATCTTGTTCAGGAGGAAGCGCGGGCTGTCTACGATGCTCTATCGAGTCCAGCAAACCGAGACAAACGTGAGACACCCTTATGCCCTCATTGTTCTAGAAGAGGATCTTTGGAACACATCCTTACCAGCTGTCCAACTTGCTTTGACCAAATGCTTAAGGCAATCGCTGAAAGTGTAGCCATGTCCATTAACGCCAGCAAAGCATACCAGCTGCTAAAGACCATCATGTTCCTCAGAGCCAGAGATAAGCCCCATCTACTACCTAGAGCGAAGTCCGGCCTCCTCACCTCTGGCAACTGGAAGTGGACCTGGGCAAGCAGCAGAAGTTCCCAGCCCGGATAACATCAACCAGACATGACTACTGTTTCAGTCCACTAAACAACTTTACATGCTAGAACTCAGAGTGCCCAAGGAAGAGGCAAGGCTGGCAAACTCATGGTGATGGGCTGCTGAGGACACGCAGGGCATTCACGCTACATAGCGTTTACACTAGTGGGCATCACTGGGGAGGCAAAGAGGAAGGCCATCGGATGCATTACTCAAGCCACAGAGGTGGCTGTGGGTCAAGAGAGCAGATCCATGGGTGAATGCTTCTGAGATGCAAGCTGGGGTCTGATCAACACTGGCTGTCGCCTGGGCAAGGGTGTTGAAAGACTCCAAACACCCAATGACCCCGTTTTCTGTCCCATCACATTCGCATATGCTTTTTGACCATCAAATTCCACATTTATTCTCCCTTTACTGATATAATAGCATTCCAGTTTATTCCAACAGCCTTTTTCTGCCGATTCAGCCACAAAAGCATTAGTAATGCTGATATTGGGTGATGAAGCCTGGGATGCAGTCTGCGTTCCAGTTCATCCCAAAGGTGGGATTGAGGTCAGGGCTCTGGGCAAGCCACTCTAGTTCTTCCACTCCACATTGGCAAACCATGTCTTTATTGAGCACGTTTGGTGCACAGGGGCATTGTCATACTGGAACCAGTCTGGGACCTTTAGTTCCAGTGAAGGGAAATTGTAATGTTGCAGCACACATTCTATACAATTGTGTACTTTCAACTTTGTAGCAAAAGTTTGTGGAAGAAACACATATGGTTGAGATGGTCAAAGGTCCACATACTTTTGGCCTTATAGTGTAAATGGTCTTAGCCGGATAGAACCTGGTCTATAAAACTAGATTTTGAGCAGCATAACTTCATAACATCTCAGTATAAGATCTCGGACTTTACGTACAGTGTGTCAGAGGTGTGAACAATTTAAAGGAGAATAATTTATTCACATATAATGTATGAATATATAGTGTGCACATATTCAACATTTCTTAGTTTTACAGGCCTGCTGCGTATTTTCGAAAAGGTCAGATTTGTGCATTACCATCAGCGTTACTGCTGTCATCAGTCACAGTAACATCAACGCTCCAAAAAAAATCAGTACTGTTAACATTTTTCTATTTCTTCATAAATGACACGAGGTCACTATGGGCGAGGTTAAAGTGTGCCAATGAGTTGTGATTCAAGTTTCATTTCATGATTCACTTTCTATAAAGCACTATATTAAACTTCATGCATTCTACTGAACTATTATGACTACTATATCCCCAAGAGCCATACAATTAATTATCATCTATTTTATGAAAATTATAATTACTCTTGAAAATGCTAACAAACTAAATATTTTAACTAATTTTTATATATCAATTTAGGTTAGATTTTTTTTGTACAGTAGAAACTCTTCTACTTTGTGCACTTGTTTGTCTACTTTGTGTACAATGTGTTGCAGCTCACCGGCCTGATACAGGTACTGCGGCAGCTGCGTGGTTTTCCCGCTTCCGGTCTCACCAGTTACAATCAGGAACTGGTTTTCTTTTACAGCTTCTATTAGTTTGTGCCTGTGCTGATAAATGGGAAGGTGTTTGGACTCCGACTCTCCTGTCCAGCTGGACTCTTCCGGCTTCGACATACTGTAGCTGTACTAAAGCAGTTATAACGTTTCCATTTGTTAAAACTGTAGAAAATGGGAACCAACAGAGTTTCTTCTTCTTTGGTGGGTTAACAACAGTTGGGGCAAAACGTATTCTACAACCAGCTGCACAGAGTAAAATAAGACGCCGCTTCCTTTCCTGCATCACGTGCGCGGTAACGTCACGTCATCAAACTCGCGCTGGTGTTCCAACACGGTTAAGTGCGCCACTGCCATCTAGTGGACAGGAGGTGGCAAATGGAGAAAGATACTGGAGCTCATATCGAATCCGCTACAGTTAGTGATGGATAATTGAATATTTCAGGAATTAATTTAAATTTGAGTAAAACAGCACAATGCTGCTATTTTGTACTTCATCACACCACTGAATATAATCTTATAAATACCCACTGCATGTTTCTAACTACAAAATTGATTTTGACTTAAAACTTTTCAAACTGCTATGAAAATATTAATTAAAACAACAATCTATTGAAGAAAAATGGGTGTGTCATGTAGGGTCAAACTATTGCCATAATAAACATAACACTAAGCATGTCAATCATGAAACACCCCTGTAATATATATAAAAAATATTTCTCTCTCCCTCATTATCCATCCATCCATTACCTGTACCGCTTTATCCGTCTGGGTCGCGGGGAAGCTGGAGCCAATCCCAGCATCTTCGGGCGAGAGGTGGGGTACACCCT
>JAQQZR010000003.1:13596803-13609167 GCA_030068235.1 Notoglanidium macrostoma | reverse complement strand
TCTCTCTCTCTCTCTCTCTCTCTCTCTCTCTCTCTCTCTCTCTCTCTCTCTCTCTCTCTCTCTCTCTCTCTCTGTCCTCAGTGCAACTTTGCAATAGTGCAGTTTGGGAGAAATATAAGGACAGAACTCTCTCTGCAAGAAAATAATGACAGTCTCGGAGCCTTGGATAAGGTGAAGAACATTACACAAATTATGGAAATCACCAAGACTGCTTCAGCCCTCCATCATGTTCTGTAAGTACTCCAATCCAAGAACATTTCTTATCATGGGCTACCAAGATGTACAAGAGTGCATCAATGGCCGACAGTCTATCAATGTTTACAGTACATCTTATTACAAAGTCTTTATTAGCTTCTGTGTCTTGTACTACCTGCAGCACAGACGTTTTTGTTCCTGAACATGGATCAAATGAAAATGCAAAAAAAATGATTATTCTACTGTCTGATGGACAAATGTCAGGAGATAACAAAACCCTCAAAGAGGTTTTGAGCATGCCACAGATGGAAGGGATTTCTCGCTATGCTATAGGAGTAAGTGTACACTTTCACATTATTCATGGCGCTAGTGACAAGAATAGAACAGGAACTGTTAATATGCCATGCTATAGTATTAGATTCTTACTTAGTTAAAACACCATGTGGTTTCCACAGAGGAGATATGCCTTGTGTAAGACTGCTGGCTTGGATACATAGAACACCAGTTGGCCAAATGTGTGCCATCAGCAAATGCTGTAATTATTTCTTCTAGTGCAGGATTTTCAAAGATAATTATATATATATATATATATTTTTTTTTTTTTTTTTTTTTTTTTTTTTTTGAGAAACATGAAAACTGTGATTAAAATCAAAAACTGTAGTTTGTAATTTTTTTGAAAATTATACATTTGGTATTCAGATATTCAGATAGCCAAATTTTACTATGTTCATGGGAATGAATCTAATACACTATATATAGATATATAAATGGTTCATTAACAATATAGCACTAATACAGTGATGTTCTATTCTCAGGTAGGGCCGGAGGTTGTGAATAAACCAGCAGCAATAAAGGAGATGATAGAGATAGCTGGCAGGGAGGACAGATATTTCAATGTTTCTAATTATGCAGCCTTGGAAGGAATTCTTTCTTCTTTGGAAAAAAGCATAATCGGGATTGAAGGTAAGTTATTTAAAATTAAGTGCAAATCACTTATGTTTGTTAATTGATCAATAGATTATATTAGGCATCAACACTCCTGAATTTTTTGCATTAATCAGAAGGGTGCTAATTTAACAGGCTTAATGTGCTTGCTATAAAATGTTAAAAATTTTACAGTAACAGCTGAATCATAGGGACTTGTAAGGTGGATATTCCATATAATCTAAGGCTAGTAATACATTTTTAGAAAAGTAAGCAGGATAGAAGACTTTGCATTTTGTGGTTTCTCGACAAGTAACACGACAAGTTGCATTTTTTTCTCTTATTAAATTTAAGCAAGAAAAAGAAACTTCTTGTGGACTTTCCGTGAGATTAAATCTACTTATAAATTGTTAAAATGTATAATGTGTCTTTAAAAAAAATAAATAAATAAAAAATGCAATTGTTAGCAAATTAAATTACAGTGGTATAACAGATATAAAATACTTCAGGACATGCCATGGAATGCTGTTGAAAAAAAGAAAATGAAAAGCACCAGTGACTTGACTTCATGTCAGGCCTCCTCACACCACCATGCAACTGATCATTTTACTATAATAACATGCCTTCTTGTGTTTTATTTCTTATTAATTCAAATACTGTCAGGAAGTATTTTAGGACAATTAAACTTGTATTTAACCAACTTGACTGCTTTATATATAAAAAAAATTTTATAAAGTTATAATGGCCTGAAATATAATGAAAGGAATCTTGATTACTGTCACAGAGCTAATGATTTTAATGAATGAACCGTGTAAGAATCGCTGAGTTGTACTTTTGTTCAGCAGACATTTAGTCAAAACTCTATAATTCTGGAATAATAAACATATTGCAGTCATATTCCCTGTTTAACTTACAAAGACAATGTTGTTTCTAAACCTTTGACTTGTAGTTTTACTGTTTACCTCTAAAAAAGGAGTTATTTTTGTCTAATATTGTTTTAGTTTTGGTGCAACTAATTTTTGGCATGTTTAATTTTTGACTGATTATCTTTTCTGTCAGGCATACAGAAGGGAGCAGGATTTGAACTGCAGCTTGCAGAGGCTGGATTTAGCTCTCACTTTACGAATGATGTAAGTGCCAGATATTACTCATAAGTTATAGCTAGAGTTTTATCATTTATACACAATATACAATTATATACCATCTCTCTCAACCTGTAGGGTTCAATTCTTTTTGGTGCTGTGGGGGCCTATGACTGGAGTGGAGGGATCCTTTTGGCAAGAAGTAACAAAGAGCCAGTAGCATTTTTTAACGCAACCCAGGAGGAACCTAGATTTTCATATTTGGGTATGGTCAACAGAAAGCATGAATGTTAAAGTACATTTTCAGTAGATCACATTCTAAATTTTTTTTTTTCTAATTACAGGATACAGTGTAGCATCAGCATATAAAGACTCAAAAACATTATATATATCTGGGGCTCCCAGGTACAACTTGACTGGTGCAGTCTTTATTTTTGATGGGACCAGTCAGGATTTGCTACAAGGAGATCAGGTTTGAAGAAAAGACAGGAAGAATTAAATACTTATAATTTTAGAATAATTTCCCAAGATAAAATATTTGGCTTTTAAGCTGGAAGCGTCACAAGTCATTTGACAATAACTGGCAAACATGTTGGTTCTACAGGTTGGGTCTTATTTTGGATCAGTTCTCTGTGCCTTGGACATCAATAACGACAAGATGACAGATTATCTTCTGGTTGGAGCGCCGCATTTCCATGTAAAAGGGGAGGAGGGCAAAGTGCTGGTTTACAAACTGGACCAAGTATGTCTACAAATTACATCTTTCTTTACAATTATTTTTTATTTTGTCTACTTTCAAAGTTCAAACCATTCAACTGACTTTTCCTGTAGGGGAAATTTGAGAAAGAAGCCTCTGAGTTGCATGGACTAGAAAAGTACATGTATGCAAGGTTTGGCTCTGCCATAGCCGATATTGGAGACGTTGATGGGAACAGTTTTCGAGATGTAGCAGTGGGAGCTCCTCTTGAAGCAGATAATGCAGGAAGTGTCTACATATATAACGGATTTAAGGATGGGATAAAGAACCATTTTTCTCAGGTAGGCTTTACAGTCCCTTGAATAAGTATTGACCCCCTTGATTTTTTTTTCTCACATATTGTAGTTTTACAACCTGAATTTGAAATGGTAAAATTGGGCTTTTTACTATTTGATTTACACAGCATATGAAGGTACAATTTTTTTTTGGTGACACATAAGTTGATAAACAAGAATATACATCCACTTTATTAGGAACAGCTGTACACCTGCCCCTTCATGCAGTTATCTAATCAGCCAATCAGGTGGCAGCAGCACAATGCAATAATTAATTGGAGATACAGGTCAAGGGATGGTGAAGGGGATGGTGTTCTAATGATGAATTAGTAGAGCTGGGGCTCTGGCAAATTTAGAGCTTTATGTCAAGTACACATCAGATCTGATAACCTTTTTTCACATTTGCTCAGCCTCCTATATAAATGATAAAACCTGATCTATAATTTTCCATAACTTTGTCCCAAACTTGTTTTGTTAGTTCCCTGGGCTTCGTGTTTTACATTGGTTCTCTTATAAAATCTGGGGCTTTCCAGGAACAGGTGTATTTATCGTGAGATTATCTAAAACTTTTATTGCACGCACGTGGACTCAGTTTAAATAATGTTGTCACATCTAAATGAAAACTGGTTGACTTTTAGAGGTCTCACAGCAAGGAGATTGTGAAGACCTGACTCTCTAATAATCCACTAAGTTGCAATACTCTGCATAATGCACTATTCACATTACACAGCAACAATATTATTTCTGAAGACCTATATAAGTGATTAGCCAAATAAAGTCTAACATTTTCTTCCATAATGAGGTATTGCTCATAGTCAAAAAAGGATTGAATTGGAACATCATTTTTCCTGACTAATAATTCAAATGACTTATTACAGCTTGTTCATTTCTCTTATATTTTGAGTGAGTGATTATTTTGTTCTTCACAGAGAATCACACCCTCAGACTTTGGAATTAAACTGGTGCATTTTGGCCAGGCAGTGAGTGTCATGTCGTCCTCAGAAAAAAACAACCAACCACTGATCAGTGTTGGGAGCCAAGGAGCCATAACTGTCTTTGAGTGAGTATACAAAATAGCATTGTAGGAATGAGATTTAGAACAAAAAACTGAAATGACAACCCAGTATCACACTTTTAGTATAAGTGCATTCTACTTTTCTCACACTTTCAAAAAGGATGTTGTGGTCGTTGATTGTTTTTTAAATAAAAATGTACATTACTGTGGTTTATAGGAATGGTTATAAGCTACAATTTAAGGGAAATAAAAATATCACATTGTTAAAAGCTACAGAATGTAAGATTTAGGAATTACATCCTCTCTAATAGAAAAACGCTACTGTGAGCATTTAGTAGCGTGTGCTGTGCGGTGTCATCCTGAGTCACACGGATTAATCACGGGGAATTACTACTAACCCCAATCTGTTAATTTAGAGATTGGAAAAGCTTAGGCGAGTTGCCTTATGTTGACACAATTCAGCAACCAACAACAGGTGATTGGTAAACTTCTGTGTGACACAGAGCCATGATTTCAGTGAAAGCCGCAGGAAACAATGTCACAGAGCAACAAGCTAAATTGATATTTTATTAATTCTATGCAATTTAGGTATGACACAGTAAAGCAGCAAATGCAAAACACTGATCACATGGTTCATGTGACTAATCAGATATCAAGTGTGGTATGATGTTTTTCTACACTTCCCCATTCACAATTTTGGTTCCTACTTACACTATATGGCCAAAAGTATTTGGTTTCTGTGTCACGCGAGTTCATCCACAATTTTGGCGTGTCTTTGTGGAGCTCACATTATGCGCAATGGCATTGTCTTGCTGGACAAGTTTGGGCTGCTTAGTTCCAGTGAAGGGAGTTCTTAAAACTACAGCATACAAAGACAATTTCAACTTTGTAGCCCACATGGCTACACACAAGGCCCACATGAGTGTGATAGTCAGGCGTCAACATACTTTTAGCCATATACTGTGTATGTACGAGTTATCGTATACAATTGTGGATAAAAATTTGACACTCAAGATGTCCTCTCTGGAGTGATACATCCTAAATGTATTCAGTTTAGCTGGAAAAGAAGACTTTATTCAACAGTTCATGACATGGAACTCCAACATAGGAACAGTGTGGTTTCTTTACAAAAAGTCTATTATTTTCTAAATGGAAACCACAGCGAGTTTAAAGAACTATAAAAATGGGAGAGAATCAAGTTTATGAAGAAATATTTGGGAGGGTGCCAGACATGCAACCAATGTAGAACAATGGTGGTGGGATTTAACCTAGGTAGAAGATTGGATTGTAATTAGGTTACAGGTAAAGAAATATTGTAACTATCAGCAAAAAACAGCTTCACAAAAATGACTTGGGCTTATATTATCACTGAATTAAATTAACTGAATAAATTTCATTTTTAATTCATTTAAAAAATACTTCAGAACTACTGAACATTAGTTTAGGCCATATAATCGATGAACACTGAATAAACAAATAAGCATTTTCTCTAATGTGTTTCAACAGTTTCAATCAACTTTAATCTCAAGTTACAAGTTTCAAGTTACAAGTTCCCATATTCTGAAATACACCCTCCTACATTTTCATTTTGATATTATAATTATTTTAGTTTTCCATATCACAATACACCACTATGCCTGTAGATGATTACATGCCTAATAAAAAAAATATCAAAATAGATTAGTTATAATATGTATTCACTGATTTGCATTAATTATTTAAGAGATGCACAGTGAGAAGAGAGATGATGATGATAAATGTGTATGTATTTGTTATTTCCCTTCTAGCACAATTCCTGTTATCATTATTAATCCAAAAATAATCATTAGTCTGAAAAAGATTCCCCTTGATAAGCAGAATAATGATGAATCAAGCAAATTGGACATGAAGCTCCAAATTTGCTTCAATTCACCAAAAGGAGAAATTAAGCGTAAGTACTCATACCCAAACCTAAATGTGTCAGCTCAGTTTGCTTTCTTTATTTTACTCATTTCCATTTTTAATCATTTTTGTCTCCCATACGTCATCCCTTTAGACGGTAACCTATCAATTGAGTACAGTATTGATTTGGACTCAGGTAAAGAACAAAAGCGATTGGTTCATCTCGATCATCATGAAGGGAGAACAATGTTTGCTCTGACAGAATCACAAACCTGCAATAACTTGATAGATCTGAAATATGTGGTAAGTTAACATGAATCTCTTCAGCCTTGATTCCCATGTGAAAAGCCTGAAAAGTTTTTGATTACATAAAGTTATTTTTGATTATGATGTTTAATTCTATCAGCATATTCATGACATTTCTTGCGTTTGTTTGCAGGGCTGCTCTGACTGTTTCTCACCTATCAAGATTAGGGTGAATTTTACATTAACTCCATCCAATGGATTACCTCTGCGGGTTCTTGATGCATATAGTCCAAAAGAGGCCATAGAAGTGGTAAATATGAAAAACTGTAAATTAAATATAAAAAATAATAAAAAATTATAAAAACTTAACATTCCTTATCAGCTATACAAACAAAAGGTTTTTTGAAACTTGAGGTGGTAAAACCATTTACATTAATCAGTCAATATTCAGTCAATAAATGTTGCTCATAGGTTGTTGCTTTTTTTTTTTTTTATCTTTTCCCATTTCCCAACCCCTACTCTGTTTTTTGGAGTTTTGTTTTTTTTTGAAGGAATTATTGCATTACAGTAAAGATGTACACAATCCATAGAATGTTGGGCAACGTTTAAGATTATAATTGATCTTAACAAATCATTTTCATTTTTGTCTTCACTACTACTCCAAGGTAGTAGAAAATAGTAAAAAGGGTAGTGTTTAATGTGTCCATGGACAACTCAAGTCTACTTGCGGTTCCTCGGGTTTGACACAGAATTTGATGTTTGCTCTCTGCATAAAATCGCAAATGTGCACATGCACATTATCACAAAAAGTGTGTAACGCAAGTCCGATGTTGACAGCGTGACATCATGCGGCATAAGGACTCACAAAAGTTACTGCTCACTCCGGTTGCATGCTAATGATGTGCCACACTCTGTATATTTGTGACAGGAACAGTCTCTTTTTGATCGCACCACCTACAGCTATTCCAACTGGTCTGAACCGTGTATGGACAAATAGCTAACTTAGCAAATTTACTAACACTGTCAGTAATGTCATATAATCAGCTACCTTTTAAGCTATTGCTAAATAGCCAGTGTTAGCACTAATAGCTGTTTACTTGTCAGTCTAGAGAAAACATTGCAAGTTCAGCAAAAAACTTCATCCCTGTTCTCATCAAGAGCTGTCTCCAGTGGTAGAAAGCAACACCAGTGTTCTCTCTTGTTTTGCTTCTATCCATTTGTTAAGTCTGATGGCAGTAGCTATTTCTGGGTACAAATGCTCCTTCAGTGTTGCCAACATAGAGATGTTATCGCTAGATTTGTCTACTTTAATCCAAAAAGAGTCTAGAGACCAATTTAGCAACTTTTTACAGTTAATACAGTTCTTGAACTCGATATGGCTCTCCGGCTCACATCACAGCCAGTGTTATTCAAGTTAGAAATTAGGTTTGCGCAACTCACCATTAGTGTGTAACACCTGACTGACTTCATGCTGTCATGTTGGACTGTCTTGAACTCAATACGGCTCTGCGCTCACATCACAACTGCTGTTATGCAAGTTAAGAAAGCAGATTCATTCAACTCATGATCAGTGTGTAACAGCTGACTGACTTCTTCATGCTGTCATGTTGGAATGAGGGCAGACTGGACACTACAGTGACTCCCTATCACTTTTTGAGATGGAAAGTGGTATTAGAGACAGGACGGCCTGTCCTGTTTCAGGGCTAGCTGGTTAACATGCTAACTTCAGCAGATATCTCTGCAAAACAATACAAAGATGTCGTTGACATAATGTCAAAACTGTTATTTCTTCACATTCTGTTAAAATGGTATTTCATTTTAGTTTTTTTTAAAGTAAAATTCTTACATATAGCACCTTTAAGGCATTGGGCTACTGGGCTACAGC
The DNA here is from genome assembly GCA_030068235.1 of Notoglanidium macrostoma. Taxonomy (NCBI): domain Eukaryota; kingdom Metazoa; phylum Chordata; class Actinopteri; order Siluriformes; family Auchenoglanididae; genus Notoglanidium; species Notoglanidium macrostoma. Next base: position 13,600,907 of record JAQQZR010000003.1, on the reverse strand, counting down.
ACCACCAAGTTGCGAATGTTGGGCCCTTGAACTGCTCTACTTGATCCTATCTCAATTGTAATTTGCTTTAAATAACAAATTTAAAGGTAAATTACTCATAACAATTTCTAATGTTTTATTTCTTTATTCAGATTGAGTTTGAAAAGGATTGCAGTGGTTCATACTGTGAGGCTAATATTTCATTGAATGGCTCAAAACTCAGGTGAGGCTGTCATTACATCAGTGTTTACAATCCTAGTCTTGATGAGCCCATATTGTACATAAATACAGTTTTTTTTTATTATTACTTTTTTAATACTGACTATTTTTCCATCATTCTAGAAATGATACTTTAATAATTGGCAACAGTGAAACCTTGGCTATAGAATTTAATCTTATGAACTCTGGATACAATTCCTATATGACCACGCTGACTCTGATATATCCTGAAATGCTATCATTCAAGGTAAATCACAATTATCCTTAAACTTCTGTGGTTTTAGATTGAAAACCACATTGATTGTGCTAAATGACAGTTGAGTTTGAATTTTTATGTTTTTTTATAGAAATCTGAGGGTGGAACATGTGAGGACAAAAACGACGAGCATCAAATAGTGTGTAAAGTTTTGCATCCCGTATTCAAAAGGAATGCACAGGTATGCACATTGTAGCACTACACTCTAAATCTTTAAATTATTACTTTTTAATATAACTGCTGCTCTTTTTTTCTCTCAACTTTGCTTCTTTAGACGAGTGTTACTATCGCTTGGCAGCCTAACAACAGCAACATAAACCGCACAGCTTCCATTACTGCAATCTTAACAGGGTTGGCACCTACACTTGTATATTAATTGGGAAAGATTTGTGTGGTATGTTGTACTGAAATATTTTATTAATCTATATTTTCAGTGGAAATAATGGCAGCGTGTCACTTGATACTAAGACGTATAATTTCAAGGTGAAGAAAGCCCTTGAAGTTCGTCTTACTGGGTAAGGAAAAATTTAAATTTTGCAAATATTTTTTATAAACTTGAGTACTTAATCTTATTGTTTACAGGCAGCTTTTCATTTTAACAGCACAGCCAAGCCAAACAGTTTGAATATTACAGAGGGAGAAAAAAGCGAACCACAACCGCTGCAATTCAATTTTAAGGTAAATGTTCTAAATTGTAAAATTGTTGCAGCTCTGAGCTTTCATTTCTGCTGTAGGATGATGGTTAATATTCAGAACTCACATGTGTTTGTCTGTCTTATATTTGCAGCTGCTGGGTGAGAACAAATATCATGCCAAAATAAACGTGACCGTAACAATTGAAAAGAAAACACATAAGACTGACGTCAGGATCACGAGAGTTCAACCAAAGGTACGTGCAGTCATGAAAGGTTTAATTTAACTCAATCTGTACTTGAATGAGGATATGTATTTGATTGAGGCTACAGAAGCACTTCTAATCACTCTGGATAAAGGCAACTGCTAAATGCAGTTAATGTAAATGTACATGAAGGTATCTGGACAAACATGAACGTTCTAACATTACTGCTTTCTTTTGGGTAGAGCTGTTCGTTGCCCTCTGATAAAAATGTTAAGGTAAGGGACTCCTTATCAAAAGAAATTTAAAAAGTCATCATATTCTTAGGTATATACTGTATATTTAGGTGGAATATTTAATTTAATCATATACATTATGCTCATATTATTTTATCTCTGTAGAGCACCTACCAGATTGTATGTACTGTGACAGATGTACCTGAGATTACCATTGAGGCTGAAACACATATCCATGACATTCAGGTACAGTTGATAAATTACTAGTCTATTCACACTATGTTTCAGAAATGGTTAATATTATCAATTGTTAGAGACAAATGTCAAGCATACATCAAGCATCAAGCAAGCATCAAAATATCTGAAATAAAGTCACTATGTAAGTCTTGGAGATTGAAAGAGTCCAGCATGAAGGAGGAAGGAAAGAAGTCCGACTTTTGAACAACTCACTCGAATAAAATCAGTAGAACAAAATTTATATATTATAAACGATATCAGTGGCTTCATTGCCAATCAGGAAATCTATCTGCAATGCAGGTTGTAAGATAATATATTAATTTAAAAAGTTTGTTTTGTGCTTTGTGTGTATGTGCAGAAGTCATGACCAAATGTGAACTTGTTCCTTATCCTTTCAATCAAACAGAATGAAACTGAGATGATCATTGCCGGGGTAGAAATTACATTTGATGAAAGCATCTATTATGGAAAAATCACAAAGATGCAGCCAGTGGGTGAAAGTTAGCCTTAAATACATTTATGCCTAAAGTATTTTTTTCCATCTAGCAATAAATGTTGAACTGGTTCATATTTTTTTTTCTTCCTTATCTGCAGCTCAAGGTTTTACTTATTAAGCTAACAGTTGTGAAGCAATATGCATATATTATAGGCAGCTCCATTGGAGGGTTTCTCCTTTTAATCGTCATTATCATTATTCTTATGAAGGTAAACTTCTGTTCTTCTTGCTACATCCTTGCAAGTTTCCTTGTTAATCGATGAGCTTTATATTCATCTTAAAAGGTTAATATTCCATTTATTCTTATGTGCAGTGTGGATTCTTCCGCCGACGCCATAAGCTGGATCGCAAAATGAGTACAAACTGAAGACAAGACACGTTGACCAGATCACTGTTTATCATTGTCCACTTTAGACATGTCTGCACAGATATTTTATTATTATTAAAATGTTTTATTATTATTATTATTGTTATTATTATTATTATTAAAATTGTAAACATTTTGTTATTAGGCATATGTTATTATCCGTTGAACTGTGGTCTAGGCCTTAAATGTTATTTCAATGTTTTTAATTTCAAATGAAATTTCTTTTAATGTTGCACTATGTAAAATTTAGGTGGATCTATTAGCAGAAATGGAATATAGTATTTATAATTAAGTTTTCACTAGTATATAATCACCTGCAACTACGAATCATTGTGTTTTCGTAAGCTTAGAATGAACCCTTTATATCTACATAGGGAGCGGGTCCACCTCCATGGAGACGCCATGTTGTGCCGCCACGGTAACTCAGAACAGACAAACCAGACAGAGAGCACATGTTACATTTTGCATTTTTAAAAGAGGCAGGCAGCACCAGAAAGGAAGATGAAGAAATAGAAGAATGGAAGACTAAGAATATACTGACAGATGGTGCTTTTTACTTAATAAAAAATTATTTTTATTATAATAATATATATTTTTTTATAATAATTTTTTAATTGATTAATTTGTTCAACATTAATATACATATTTGGCCCTGTTACTTACCACTTATATTTCTGTTGCAGTTATAATTCACTCCCCATATCAGTGGTTTTGCTTGTGTAGAATATCCCCACTGTCTGATATTCTAATAGTACATTCTGTTTTGCGCTCGTGAATGTGGAAATTATAACGGAAATAAGACAGTCAGGTTAGGAGCAACATAGTTTTCTTACCAAAATACTAATGAACCAGCTGTAATGTAACCTATCACTGTCAATATTGGATTAGTAAAGTTTTTTTTTGCTTGAAGGTTTTTGTTCTCTGAAAAGTTTTTCACATCACACTTGTTACAAGGAACCTACTCCGCCAAGGGAAACAAGCCACTACAAAGAAGAAGAAACAAGAGTTAAATGTCAGTGAAGTTGCATTTTGCTTGTGTAATTGTTTTGAAGGCGTCGATAAAATTCCTGCACATGTAGTGTGTACTGTAAGTGTACACATAAAGCCCTTACCCCTCCCGTTCTAAGCATGTATCAGAACATATGGTGGCTGTCAGGTGCCCGTAGCGTGCTTCCAAATATGTATATTCACACTCTCTTGCTTTTCCATTTTTCAAAATTTGGGTTCTCAAACTTGTTAGCTAGCTCCAACAAACACTGATTCTTCTTATTTCTTTAATGTGTTTTAATGAAAACAGTGTGGGCTTTATGGATAATTGGGTTAGTTTTGATGGAAAGACTGGTCTGTTAGGGCGGGACGGTATCCATCCCACTTGGGAAGGTGCTGCTCTCATTTCTTGCAACATAGCTCATAGTCTCATGACAGGCCTAGTTAATCTGTGACAATCCAGAGCCAAGGCCAGGGAGCAGACAAACAGGC
>JAQQZR010000003.1:13571979-13589551 GCA_030068235.1 Notoglanidium macrostoma | reverse complement strand
TATATATATATAACCATACTGCCATGAAGAGTCTACCTCTGCCTATCTAAACCCTCTCCATTCTCATGCAGTCCAACACTCGCGAGATCAAGAGGGAGAGTAAGTTAAGGAAACATGGCGATGTCTAATTTGTTAAAGGTAAGACCTTACAGCTCGATGATTTCCTATTGTGCTTTGTTAACTGACGCTCTGTGTGTTCGCTGCCAACGCGATAAATTATATCCTCTTAAGCTTTAAACGTGAGGCTGTTGCTCGGGAACCTTTCTGCAAAACCACTTTCAGCCAGGTACTTGACTAAACATTGACTAGCCAAGCTGTTTTGCTAGTCAAGGGAACGAACATCAACACAGTTTTTCCTCCACCTGTATTCCGACAAATATCGCATTCCTTGCTACGATTGGTTAGTAATATCCGCGTCCGACTCTGTGATTGGTTAATACCTTCTGCGCTCGTGGTCGCGAGTAGAAATTACTGGCCAATCCAATCACCGGAAGGTGCCTTTTTTGGAATACGTGTGGGAAAAATAATGCCGCACAGCTAGCTAGCTAGCTAGCTAGCTAGCAATAGCTTAGTATTGGCCCATTTTAGCTTGTTAGCTAGTAAACAGTGAGCTAATTACTTGTATCATTGACACACTAAAGTAGAGTCTGTCCGTCATCTTTTTTTATTTTGCTCTGTAGACCAGGGGGCTAATTTTCACATAATTGCACACGTTAGTTTGTATGTAGTTAATCTGCGGTGGACAGTTAGCTGGATAGTTAGCTAAGAGCTGCCCAGGATAGCCAATAATTTGAAGCCGGTTAGCCGTACTAGTACTAGCAAGCGAATATTAATACATTTTAAGTTTTATATAAATTACACCTTATTCACTCAAACAAAACGGGGCCACTTAGCAGATATTCCCGATGTGAATGTTTGCTTACTAACATTAAAGATTTCATCTGCAGGTTAGCTTAGCTAGCTAACGCCTACGCTGGTCTGTACATTCACAAAGCCTTTAAGAAAAGTCTAAAGTCGAATCTAACGATGCGGTGCAGTTTATTCAAAAAGCTCCTCTGCATTAATGGGTGTTAGATAAGTGACTGGGCAAAGTGTTTTTACACGAGCTTTGGATTTGAATAAACGCACCAAGATACTCTGTCAGCTGTCACCTACTTTGCATTTCTATATTTGTCAAAAGCTTTTATCCAGAGTCACTTGGATGGAGATTACACTCCAGGCACAGAGCTGGTGAAATGGCTTGATTTGAAGGAAACTCCACCCTGAAATACTTTAGATTAAAATATTTGTGATGTGTTTCATGATGCTGGTGCAGATTTCTTGGTCTTTTGTTCCTGTGAGAAGTTAGTGGTTGTGTGCCGTGTTGAGGTCACAGGGGGACAGGAGGCGAATAAGAGGGGGGAAATGCCAGCCATGCCAAACATTAGTGATAATGGTCAGATTTTGCTGTTTGATCTTTAATGGAAATAGCAGAGACGACAAATCCTGCACCAAAACCTCAAACTTGATTTGTTAGTACACCATTTAAAACCCATCTCGAACAGTTTCTTCATCCACGTGTCAAAATATGCACCATGTTTTCTTTCCTTCGAGGTGGCCAATTCCGATTCAGGTCCATTACATACGGAGTAACCGTAGGAAAACGAAATGGATCGGCCAAAAGAATTTAAAATATAGCTATTCTGGCAAAATATCTTTAATTTCACATAATTTATGTGATCTATGGCCTAGGATGTTGCTGAATTGTGGCCAGATTTGGAGCAGAAGGTTCTAGGAAGGGTGAGTCGAAGTCACAGTTACAGCGGAGACTCCTGTGACCATTTGGCGATTTGTGAGCTGCATAAGCACAATGGCATTGACTGCAGTATTAGCGTGAAATTTGAAGCTTTGTAAGCGGATCAGTTTAAGAAGAGTGAGAGAGCCGGACAGACTAAAGCTCTGCTGCATCGCACTCTTTAGGTAGGAACGAAGCAAGAGCTAAATTTCCGTGTCACTGGCATGTCGAACAACAGGTCAGTGAAAGAAGTTTAAAGTAAAAAAAAAAAAAAAATCAATTCAGAATTTAATTATAAAATAATCTTTGTCATAGAAGGTTGCATGTTAATTATAAAGAGTACTATGTAAATCATTCAGGGTGGACCTTCCCTTCAATGCCTAGGCCCACTGGTGGCTCTCTGCCAGTTCTGGGAATCGCTCCAAAGCTGTGCATCAGAAAAAGACAGATCTGATCTCATTCTGATCCGATCCCAACACTTATGATTACAACTGACACATTACAGATCTTACACATGAACACAAATTGCCTCAGAGCACCCTGCCACTGCACTGCCGATGCCTTTTTATTTTATTTTTTTTATATAAAAGTGTCGTCTTGTTTACTGTGTGAATGTCCGTGTGAGAATGTCAGTGATGGTGTGTCCTCTCCAGAAAGATTAACTGGAATGTTATTTAAAAAAAAAACTGTAAAAACTTGCTGTAAAAACAAGGGTCGGCAAAGATTTGCTTAAAAAATAAAATACTGTGATGTGTTAACTAAGCCATTCTGATCTTTCTCAGAACAAAGGATCCCTCCAGTTTGAGGACAAGTGGGATCTGATGCGCCCAATTGTCCTTAAGTTACTTCGCCAGGAGTCTGTAACGAAGCAACAGTGGTTCGATCTTTTCTCGTAAGATTGATCGATTACATTTGATGCAGATACTCACAATTTGCTCTTTAATTTAGCCTGAAGCATCAGCCTCAATGCTCTATCTTTTATGCTTTTTTTTTCTGCCACAGAGATGTTCATGCAGTCTGTCTATGGGATGACAAAGGCCCAGCAAAGATTCACCAGGCTCTTAAGGAGGACATTTTAGATTTTATCAAGCAAGCCCAGGCGGTAAGGATGATCTTCAGTCGTATGTACCAAGCTGTGTTTACATTCCCAGATTGACGTGATTCAGATTCGTACCACTTCCTTTGTGGTTCTATATTGGATACAGATCCAATAAGGATGGGAATGAATGAGCACGGTCAGCTTGGAACGCACGTGGCCTTTTCCCAATATTACTACGAATATCACTGTTCTCATCGCGACAAACGAGGACAACAGCGACCGCGGTGACTACGTTCAGTTGAAGTTTTGGGAAATTGGTGGTTTATTTAGAGAACCGAGTTGTGTTTGAACCAGTTGCCCAAAGTGAGGTCAAAAACAAATGTGGCTACAGGTCATGAAAGCAGTGCATTTTGCCCTTGTTTAATTCTCCGTCCCTTTTTGAAAGCAGTAAATTCAAATTCCGAGGTCTTTGCCTATTTAACGTCATAATAGACAGGCAAAAAACCAGGCACATGATTGTCATTGCCAATCAAAGATCAGCTTTGTTATATAGAAAAAATATCAGAAATACCTTCTGTAGTTCACCGTTTTTAATCCTCTCTGCTGATGGCTCGAATCCACACATCTCTTCTTTTGCTCTTTGGGAAGTAAAGAAAATCATAAACATTTTTGGAAGTTTGAAACTTTTTTTTTTTTTTTTTAAGGCATGGTTCCACTAGTCTTTCCAATTTGGCACCAACTCTTTTTCAGGGCTCGTTTTCACCCAAAAGGGGACGTGGTCTTTCTGCCGACATTCTTTGACGTGTGCCTGCTCTCATCGATGATGAGGATTATTCTCCCATATGAATACTTGGTGAATCCCTCCACACCGTGATCCCACTGCTCCTTGTACCTTTCCTGTACCAACTCAGTGCAACAGTACCAGCAGTAGCTGCAAAAGCTTGCCATCTGGCATTTTTCTTCACCTTCTTAACCCGATGATGTACAGCAAACTGAGAAAACTGTGCTGCAGGCTTGCGCTATGAGCGCATTTGTTTGTTTGTTCTACTGTCGTGGATTGTCTCACAAATAAGACATGTTATAATATAATTATAAATTATAAATAATTGGTGACGCATGTGAATTATTGAGCACTGATATCTGAGGATTCCAGGGGAGAGTTGCATTCACTTTATATACTGATTTAAGTCACTTACATTACATTTATAAAAGTAACTTGCCATCAAGATTGAGAGATCCAGTCAGTGCCAAAAAAATTGGCAATTGTGCAATGACGCTTGTAATGTGAACGCAGCCTCAGACTAAGCAGTCAAGCAGACTGTCTGTGGGGTTCTTCTCATTCATTGCACTGCACTTCCTGGCATTAGAAATGTGTATCAAGAACGTGGACCAGTTACTGCTGTGTTAAATGAGTACATCAATCATGTTACTATTTAACCGACTGTTGGCTACGTGGTGCGTGGTTTGGATTGTACACGGAAAAAACGAGCATGAACCCAATCTGACTGTAGAATCTGCAACGTCAGCAGCAACAGATTGGTTAAATGCCCATTTCATCATTTTTGTCCCTGCAGTTTGATTGGAAATTGGTTGAACAAACGATGGGGAGAAAAGTGTTTATAGCAAGCTGACCAACCTGTAAATACAAACTCTTATGTTGAAGAGGTGAGATTACAATGGGGACCTGCAGTAATTCCATCCTTTGCAGGTGCCATGTCAGTGGTGGTGGTTTAAAAAAAAATACAGATCAAATTACATCCTGTATTTTTTATTTTTTTTTTTAAATCAACTCCGTTTGTATGACACGCACATTATCGGAGAACCAACCCTGTAGAAATGCTCTCATCCTGTGTTGATTTGATTGTCATGCATAGGCAAGAGTTTTTATGGACAAACATTTTAATACAAATATCTTTAGCTAAAGCTCCATTTTTATCTTCAAAGATCATTTTCCCCCATCAGTTCGTATGACCTGCTAATCCTGATGATTGTATGAATGTTTCGTCTTATTCCATGCTTTTCAGAGGGTGCTCAGTCACCAAGATGACACAGCGCTCCTCAAGGCTTACATCGTGGAGTGGAGGAAGTTCTTCACTCAGTGTGATATACTACCTAAGCCATTTTGCCAGCTTGAGATCACTCTGATGGGGAAGCAAGGCAGCAACAAGAAGTCCAACGTGGAGGACAGCATAGTGCGGAAGGTGAGCAGAGAGAGAGCGCGAGAGAATGGGAGCAGTTAGCTTGGTGTTTAAGCATTGCGCATGGATGATGTGACGTTTGTTTTCACTCCTGTCAATTCCTAGCTGATGTTGGACACTTGGAACGAGTCCATTTTTTCCAACATCAAGAACAGGCTGCAGGATAGTGCAATGAAGCTGGTCCATGCTGAAAGGCTTGGAGAGGCTTTTGACTCTCAGCTGGTCATCGGGGTGCGCGAGTCTTATGGTAAGGGCAAAAAACATTTGAAAGATCTGCTTAAGTTATGCTGCATAGTATTTAATACTGCAGGTGTGGTATAAGGTCATGTCTGTCTTTTGCTATAATTTTGATATAACCACGCTTTTTTTAGTCTAACGCTGGTATATTTATTATATAAGGAATAACGCACAACAGATCGTTCTTTTATACAAAAAATAGTCCTTGCTGGAGTGTGGCAAGACGCACAGCAGAGCCAGAGCAAGTCATTGTGTCTGAGCTGTTCCTATAGTAATAGTAACCTATCAGAACGGGCGCATTAATGTTAACCTATCGTTTGTGTTGCATGTTAGCCGCACTGTGGTTAGATATATATCAAGACAGGACGTGAAGATCTCTAATGTTACAATTTTGCAGTGAACCTGTGTTCCAACCCTGATGATAAGCTGCAGATCTACAGGGATAACTTTGAGAAGGCCTACCTGGACTCAACGGAGAGGTTCTACAGGACACAGGCTCCTTCTTACCTGCAGCAAAATGGAGTACAAAACTACATGAAATATGTAAGAGGTTCACAGTAAAATTAAGACAGTGAGTTGATTCTCATTGTAAATAGTGACGATATACCTGCCTCCTTGATTAAAGTTGCCATGTCTGATACACCTTCATGACAAACCATGGAGATTTTAAATGAGGGTGGATGATTTTACATTGTAAATTTTGTTAAGTATTCTGCATTCAGAACAAATTTTTTGCATAGTTAGACTTTCGTGCTTAGGACAAATTTGTCACCAGGGATTTTCTCAATTCTTCCATATAGGAGTTATTGAGCTGCGGCAATTTGTATGTAACTTTATAAAAGTTAGTTAACCAGCTGTGAAGATTCGATTACTACCTACACAGATATTCATGGCCATAAGAGAAGAAAGCAGAATTGACAATTCTCTGCCCTGCCAATCACAGGGACACAAGCCAATCATGGACATCTGTGAGCTCGTTCATGTTTTGCACTGCATTAACTGCTGTTCAAGTTGCAGTTGGTTGGCTTTACATGTCCAGGGAGATGCACATATTAGCCTTTACCCTCCTTAGTTGGGGAAAAAAGAAATCACTAAAATTCCACTCAAACCTAAGTGTGATGAATGTAGTAGACTTTGACCCCGCTTTGTGACTTTGCGTGGTCTTCCGCGTCATGGCTGTTGTTCCTAAACTCTTTCACTTGCCAATCATACCACTTACAGCTGACCACTTGCATCCTGTCACAGTACCATGCTTGAAGTCACTGAGTTCTTCAGAACGACCCATTTTGTTTCACAAATGTTTATAAATGGAGACTGCATGGCTAGGTGCTTGATCTTATACACCTGTGGCAATGGGTCTGATTGAAACACCTGAATTCAATAATTAAGGGGTGTGTCCCAATACTTTTGTCCTTATATTGTATGTGCTACAATGCAATGTCCATAAACGCAAGTCCATAACTGAACTAAGTATATTCTGAAACATCAACTATATGTTGTTGCCCCAAAGCTGGAAGCACAAAGATCTATTGTCGAGTTGAGTTCTATTGTCATACCTCTGATTGTATATGCTTTGATATTTTATCTTTGGTGTCATCTTTGTCACTTGCAGGCAGACGCTAAATTACGGGAGGAAGAAAAACGTGCACTACGCTATTTAGAGACACGACGTGAATGTAACTCTGTTCAAGCAGTGAGTATTTAGACTTTGTGCTGTGTTGCATCTTGTCACGTTTCCTGAGATATGTGATCCATAACCAGTGAAATTTAGAATTACTGATTTGAAAAATAACCTTTGTTTCAGCTTATGGAATGTTGTGTAAATGCACTGGTGACGTCATTCAAAGAAACAATCTTGGCAGAATGTCCAGGCATGATTAAACGCAATGAGACCGACAGTGAGTGTCAGAACGTGTTTCCCGATTCATTTTCCTTTGAGGGTTCGTCTTTGTGTTGCTATAATGTTTAAACTGCCATGTACAATTCCAGAGCTTCACCTGATGTTCTCACTGATGGATAAAGTGCCCAGTGGAATTGAACCCATGCTTAAGGACCTGGAGGATCACATCATCAGTGCTGGCCTGGCCGACATGGTTGCTGCTGCTGAGACTATCACGACAGTGAGTGGAGGAAAAAAAACACATCCAAATATTGGGAGTTTTAATTTTTGTGTAGTTCTGAGTAATAATTATTCTTCAAAGCACCTTTGAAGAATAGGCATGTTGTCCAGGCATGTTGGGTCACACGATTCCATAAGGTTTCTTTCTCAGTGGTTTTTTTTTTTTTTTTTTTTAAAGAAAAGAGAGAGAGAGAGAGGACTGAATGATGCTTTTTAAATTTTGCCAACAATATGAAAACAGGAAGAAAATCCATACATTTCTAAAGCCAAAACAGTGTGTGTTTGTTTTTCTAAAGAACTAAACCATTTCTCTTCATTTGTGTTAAGCCTGTACTCTAAATACATGGATTGTGCTGATAAAATGTTTTATTGTTGTCTTTGGTTTAAATAAGCCTTTATTTTATGACCTATGACCACCAGTATACTGTCAGTTTCCAGATCACACCAACACACTGATGCATTTGTGTAGGTTTAGAAATAAAACTGCATAAAATATTTCTTTCACAGCGTAGACAAACTGGACTGAATAGGTACTGTTGGGAACAGTGTACACTATATGGCCAAACGTTTGTGGATACCTGACCATAACACTGCTGCTGTTTCCCTTTGCTGTTATAATAACCTCCACTCTTCTGGAAAGGCTTTCCACTGGGTTCTGGAGCATGGCTGTGGGGACTTTTATTCGTTCAGTTACAAGAGCATTAGTGAGGTCAGGAAATGTTGGATAAGGAGGTCTGGTGTACAGTCAGCATTCCCGTTCATCTGAAAGGTGCTCAGTGGGGTTGAGGTCAGGAATCTGTGAAGGTCATGCAAGTTGTTGGCAAACCAGGTCTTCATGGAACTCCCTTTGTGCACATGCTGAGACATGCTCAGGCCTCTTAGTTCCAGTGAAGGGAAATTATAGTGCTACAGCAGGCAAAGACATTCTATGCAATTGAGTGCGTCTAACATTGTTGTAACAGTTTGGGGAAGAACCACACATGGGTGTGATGGTCAGGTGTCCACATACATTTGGCCATAAGGTGTACATTAACGTGCTGGTGGTTATTATTATTAGTAATGAGTAACATCATAAATTAAAAAAAAAAATGTGAAAATTAACACTGGTTTATTTCTGTGTTCAGGACTCTGAGAAGTATGTGGAGCAACTTCTCACTCTGTTCAACCGCTTTAGTAAACTTGTGAAGGAGGCATTCCAGGATGATCCTCGATTCCTCACAGCCAGAGACAAAGTGAGTGCACTGCAGCACGTGTTAATTCCCTGACTCGCTTAAATGTTTACTAGAGTTTAATGAGTACAGTTACACTATGACTCATTAGCTGTCTAACACATTGTCCTTCACAGTGATGTAGATTATTTTGGAACAGTTTGTGAGATTAATTCAGAAATATTTACATTTTACTTTCATTTAGTTATAATTTACACTGCATTATGAAAGTAATGGTTGGTGTAGACTGTACATGTATTATTGAAGACAGCTGAAAGCTTTCATAAATTCCTCATAAAGTGATTATGTATGGAAAAACAAAAACAAGACAAATGTATGCTATATTATATGCTGATTGGGGTTTCCCCCCCAAAAGGCTATTGTTATAATAATTTTTTAGATATCTCCCAGCCCTACTGTTCTATGTTAATCCCTGTAATGGTAGCCACTTATTAAATGATGAATAAAATATGCATTAAGTAACTACTGGAAGCTGATTACATAACATCCTGTTCATTTTTGTTAGGCATACAAAGCGGTTGTGAACGATGCCACAATATTCAAGTTGGAACTACCTATGAAACAAAAGGGGTGAGTGAGCAAAAGCAGGTGTTCCTTTCCTGTTCTGGTCCTTTCTTGGGTCCATTTTGAACAGCTGACTTTGTTCTTCCACGAGTTAAGATGTTTGTTTAGTAATTCAGCTCCGTATTTCTGTACAGAGTGGGCCTCAAAACGCAACCTGAGTCCAAGTGTCCAGAGCTGCTCGCCAACTACTGTGACATGCTGCTGAGGAAGACGCCACTCAGCAAGAAGCTCACCTCCGAGGAGATCGAGCTGAAGTTAAAAGAAGTGGTAATAAGGGCCTCTAAAAGCATGTTGAGCTCTTCTACAATAAATGCATCTCGTTCCTGAGGAAGCCAGATTAAACCTGTCTTTTCTTTTGTAGTTGCTGGTGCTAAAATATGTCCAGAATAAGGACGTGTTTATGAGGTACCATAAAGCCCACCTGACCAGGAGGCTGATCCTGGACATCTCGGCTGACAGCGAGATTGAGGAGAACATGGTCGAATGGCTCAGGGTAAGGACAGGAATAGGAAAATTCTGCTATCTTTAAACGTTATTTAAACCATGAAGGGTCAGATATGCACTACTCTTATTCTCTGCAAGGTTTCCGTTATTAGGTATTGTTCAAAAATGCTTTTCCTTTCATTCTGTAGGAAGTTGGTATGCCAGCTGATTATGTCAACAAGCTAGCTAGAATGTTCCAAGACATCAAAGTCTCAGAGGATCTAAACCAGGTCTTCAAGGAGATGCATAAACACAACAAGCTTGCTTTACCAGGTGACTTTAAAGCACAGGCTTTTAATATGTGATCATGGTTGAACCCAAACAAGACTGCTTCTCATGCCGTTGTGTGTTCTGTGGTGCAGCTGACTCCGTGAATATAAAGATCCTGAATGCTGGAGCATGGTCACGCAGCTCAGAGAAGGTCTTTGTTTCACTTCCCACTGAGCTGGAGGACCTCATTCCTGAAGTTGAAGACTTCTACAAGAAGAATCACAGTGGCAGAAAGCTGCACTGGCACCACCTTATGTCCAATGGCATTGTGAGTTGTGTTATATATAATTTTTTTTTTCTCTCTCTTTACATTTTACTTGAAGTTGCGCCTGCAGATAAGTATCTCATCTTTGAATATTTGTTTTTTTGGCCACAGATTACATTTAAGAATGAAGTAGGTCAGTATGACTTGGAGGTCACAACCTTCCAGCTGGCTGTTCTTTTTGCCTGGAACCAACGACCCAGAGAGAAGATCAGCTTTGAGAACCTGAAGCTTGCCACTGAGTTGCCTGATGCAGAGCTGAGACGCACACTCTGGGTGAGGGGTGAACCTGCAAAGACCAGTGTAGGCCTGTCAAACTTTCCAGGCTAGATTGTGTGGTGGGCCGTCAGTTTTAGTGAAGACCGTTTTCACAATTTAAGTCCTTGGGTCAAATCAGTTGTAAGGTGTATGATATGAATGGTAGGAAATGAATGTAAGGTGTATTGTCACTATTTGGCACAAAGCTGCATGAGACAGCAGTTAAATACATGACATCATAACTGGATGATGTATAGTAATATGGCCAGAGGTATGTGGACACCTGACCCACCCATCACACCCTAATGTGCTTATTGAACATCCCATCTCCAATTTAGTCCATGTTTGCTGTTGTTTTAACCTTCACTCTTCTAGGAACGTTTTCCATTAGATTTTGGAGCATAGCTGTGGGGATTTGTCCATTTCATGGTCCATTTTATTCCAGTTCATCATCGTGCATAGGGGAATTGTCATGCTGGAACACGTTTGAGACTCTTAGTTCCAGGGAATGGAAATTATGCTACCGCATACAAAGACATCCTTTACAATTGTGTGCTTTCAACTTTTTTTTTTTTAAAGCCCCACATGAGTGTGATGATCAGGTGTCCACACTCTTTTGGCCATATAATGTATTTGAAAATTATACAATGCATTCAAAAAAGGATTTAGACACCCTTACTTTGTTACATTACACTAGACTTGCACAATACTTTAAATTGATTCATTTCATGTTTTCCTCATCAATCTGAATAAAATACATCATAATAAGTAGTCTTCAGGCTAGGTTGTGTGGTGAGCAGTTAAATAAGTGACAATAAATAAATAGATTTCTTACAGTATTTAAGGTCATTGTATCCTGTACGTTCAGTTTGATGGGATATCATTTAGATAGGCACACGTCTGCATGGCAGAGCAGAGTTTCGAGCTAAAAGAATTGTCTATAGGTTTCAGAGACATGATTGGGGAAGGGCACTGAAAACTTTTCGCATCTGCAGCGTTGGTGGTCTCAAAGAACACTGGCTGCTTCCATTATCTTAAATAGAAGAAGGCAGTTTCTAGAATTGAAACTGAGTAAATGGTGAAAGAGGTTGGTTAGGGATGATGACTCAGCCCATGAAAACCAAGATTCTATGGTCTGAAGAAAGCCTGTAAACTAAGCACTACATTTGAAGGAAACCAGGTTCATCACATGACCGGTTCCATCTGTATGCTGAAGCACACTGTGCTGATGTGAGGAGGCTTTACACTAGCAGGGACTGAGAAACTTGGGGGGGAAAATGAGGGACTTCCTCTGCTGAAGAGAACTCAGGACTTCACGTTCCAACATGGCAGTGACTCAAAACACACAACCACAGGAATGGCTTCTATGAATGCTCTTGAGCAGTCCATAGGCTTGAACCTGATTTAAAATCATCCTTCCAAACTGAGAATCGCTGCTTAGGCATCTTGACAAAATACCGAGTCAAGCGTCCGAACGCTTCTGTAAATTTCCTGTATCCATTTTTAAATGGTCCATGATTTCTCATTACGGAGTATTTTTGATGATATTTTAGCAATTTATTTTTAAAAGAAAGCTGTGTGTTAACAAAATGATGAAAAAGTAAAAGAGTTTGAAATGTTTCCGGTTTGAATAATATTAAAATGCACAGTGGTCAGTGGAGGTCGTACACATGAATGTCATGTCTTGGTAGTTGGTGGATTTAAGTGCCATGTTGACTTTTGTTCTGTCTTTATCTCTCTCCCTTTAGTCTCTTGTTGCCTTCCCAAAACTTAAACGGCAGGTGCTTTCATACGAACCTCAAGTGAGCTCTCCCAAAGACTTCACAGATAGTACATTGTTCTTCGTTAACCAGGAATTCTCCTTGATGTGTGTATCTCCTTTTCAATTGAATTTTTTTTTTTACTTATCAGTGTAAATGGGTTTAGTAGAATCCTGGTGCTACAGTGTTTACTGTTTTGCTCATCAGAAAAAACTCCAAGGTACAGAAGAGGGGGAAGATTAACCTGATTGGCCGTCTACAGTTGACTACAGAACGAATGAGAGAGGAGGAAAATGAAGGCATTGTTCAACTAAGAATATTAAGGACACAGGTAATGTATTTATTTTGAAGGGAAGATGTTTCATAATGGTCATGACTGCTGGAAGTTAATGATGTTGAGTCGTATACTGTGGCAAGGGTCTTCAGCTGGCAGAGATGTGGACCCAGTTAAGTATTTTAACAGCTTGAAACGAACGAACTGTTGCAGGGACTATTAACATGTTAAGTTTTTGATCATACAGCAGACAGTTATAGAAGCGAGTTAGTATTTGTAATTGCGCTATCCAGTGTCGTCCAGATGAGGAGGGGTTCCCTTTTAAGTCTAATTCCTCGCAGGATTTCTTCCTCATATGGACTCCGGGAGTTTTTCCCTGCCACCATGTGATCAAGGCTTACTTATTAGGAATAAATTCATAATTGTGTGTGTTTGTTTTTTTATTTATATATTTCTGTAAATCTGATTTGTCCATTGTTAAACATGCATATATACATATAACACTGAACTGAATTGAATAAGTGGGGGCAAATGGCCATAGATCAGTGACCTCGGTTTTTAAATATGGACCGAGGCATATAGCTTCATCCAATCACATGCAATAATGTAAATTAATCAGCTTTAAATAAACCAGTTTGTCCAATTTTGTAGCCATAAACTAATCTATAATGGGTTAAGCATGAATAGTACTTTAGTTACTTATTCATAAGAAAGGACTGTTATGTCACTGGACCTTTAAAGATGGTGTGCTGGGTTTTTTCACCAAGGGAGATTTGTTTTTTCACAGTTTTTCCCGTTTCTCGCTTTTGATGTTGTAGGAGGCCATTATTCAAATTATGAAGATGCGAAAGAAGATCACTAATGCCCAACTGCAGACCGAGCTGGTGGAGATCCTGAAAAACATGTTCCTTCCCCAGAAGAAGATGATCAAGGAGCAGATCGAGTGGCTGATCGAGCACAAGTACATCAAGCGTGATGAGTCAGACATTAACACCTTCATCTACATGGCATAGCACTGAGGTTTACGCTGGAAACGCTTATCGTTCCAATCAAGATGAAGACGGTGAACATGCAGCGGCTCAGCGGTGGGAGAGGAGTGCTGACACAATGGAGCAAACGAGCTGGCTGCTGATCTTCTCGTGGAGTGATGGGCTTGTTTTACACGACAGTCACACACCAGAATAGCTTGTTTTCAAGAAAAATCCCTGCCTTACCTTACAGTAAAGAATCCTGAGATGAGGATGGGAGATTTCAAAGGAAAAACAAAACAATAAAAGAACTATATTTTTGCCAAGGTAGTCCGTATGCATGGTGGGTGGTTTGCCTTTTTTTGTGAGTGTCGACATCAACAGCATGCTGTCGGTGGGAATGTCTGTCATCTGAGGACTTGTCTGTGTGTGCTGTGTTTGTTTGTGTGTGTGTGTGTGTGTGTGTGTGTGTGTGTCCTTGTCTGGTCCAGGCTGTGTCCACTCTTCTCCTCTCCAGCTCAGCTCTCAGCCTGGCCCAAAAGCTCACACTGCAGCCACATGGGAGCTCCGTCACCAGGATGGTGGACTGGAGCGTTAGCACTTTACGCATTCTGCCACACATTCAGCATGGCCGTGTTCCTGTCATCTGTTCTGTGTTGCTTTGGTTTCTTTCTTTCGAGAACATGTTAAACTTGGATAGTTGAAGACGGTGAATTATGCTGTAAGGCAGCCATCTTGATATCACCGAGAAGTTCACTTGACTTTCCCCTTTATTCATTCTTGTTGACTTCTCTCTGACCTACACAATGTCCGATACAGTTACAGTGGAATACAACGTACGCTCTGCAGTTCCGGGTTTAGTAGGCGTCTGTTCCCTTATCAGAGTTGTTGTTTTGATTTGCCCCGGAGATACCCTTCCTCCTCTTCTGTTGACCTTCAAGCCACTTACGGACACACTGGCTTCTTAGCGAGTTGATCGGGGGCAGCCGTGTTATTTTAAAAGTGTGTCGTCGGAACGGTTCGATTTCATGAAGCGACTCAACACTGAAGCTCTTTACTCCCTTGCACACTGTCAACACGGAAGAATCGATATTATTAGACGAAAATCATAGAGGGAATATCTTCTAGTGTATTTCACTTTTAATCACTGATTTAGGATCAGGTCCCTCTGACTGATATCATTACAGTTTCTCTAAATGATGTCATTTTTTACAGCACAGCCTCCTTACACTTTAACCAGTTTGAGCAGTGTAACAGTTTTCCTTCATCAGATTTGTCCCGTAAGTGATCTTGCTTTCATTGAGAGAATCATCTAAAACGTTTCCTGTTACCTACACAGCCTATTTAAAATGTGTCTCAGCAGTCGTTAGTTGGGTTGTATACACTGACCTACACTGGCAAGTGCTTTAAAGTATCTTCTTGATAACTGAGGTCTGTGTTAATGGGGGGAAGCATTAAATATTACATAAAGCAACATATTGTGAATTAAAGAGTGCGTAAATGATGCATTTCAAATCAATGTTTCAGTATTAATTCTCAGACTTTTTCTTTTTTTTTTTTTTTTTTTTTTTTAAAAACAGCTATTCTTCTGAAAATCAGCCCTTTCATCTGGATAGGTATTCTGTGTGTAGGTTACTTACAGCATTTGTTTATTTCATTTACTACTCATTTTAAAATCCTGAGCCTCATGAATCAATACGGTATCATTATAATGTGAAAAGGAGTGCCCACTCACAGACCAGACAGGAAAAGCAGATGCAGACAGAGACCATTGCTTCATCTGTAAACACAACAAACTGTTCATTCATTCACCTTCAGTAAGCACTTTATCCAGGTCGGGGTAGAGGTGGATCTGGAGCCTATCCCAGGAATATGGGGTGCAGGATGGGAATACACCCCTTATGGGATGCCAGTCCATCACATGGTGTCACACACTCATTTACAGTTGGGATAGCCAATCCTGTGTGTGTTTGTCAGGAACCTGCAGGAAACACACACAGGAACTCTTAAAGAGGCCAGTGAATGTTGTTCATGATATTTATTTATAATTTCGTCATGTGAGAGAGAGAGAGCATTAACTGGTGTGTATATGTGCATTAATTGATTGATCCGTTTCAGTTTTCTAAATTGCATATGACCTTCACAGCTTCTCCTTCATTTTTCACTGATGTGTAATAATCTTGACTTGCTTTGGGTTTCCACATTGTGAAATTGGTAAATTTGGCATACAGGGTTTGAATGTAAGGTTCCCATTAAGTAAAGTGACACTAAAAATTCTTCTGAACTACCTAATGAGCAAACGCTTTATTAAATCAAGCTTATCGAACTATTTTTGCAAGCATATTTCTGCCATTATATTTACCCAAAGCAATTTTTTTTTTACAACGCACGCCAAGAAGAAAGTAGTTCCAGACACCTTGTTAATAGTCTTTTAAAAACTCAATAATAATCGTTTACGTGAAATCCGTAGTGGGCGAGTGCTGCAGTCATGCGTTCGTGGGCTGGAGGCGGTGTTTTAATTTAGAAGGCCGGGAGTCGTGTCAGATTTGAAGCAGCAGAAGGTTGAAGTCATGTTGTGGGGTTCCAGCATCGGGCACTCCACTGTTCTCCCGTGTGCTGTAGGTCCTATAAGTTATCAAACAATGGGCCTTGAAGTAGTCTCGGTTGATCTTGCACCAAAATCCACAAAAGCGTCTTCATCTAAACCTGGTGTCGGTTTTCATCCCCGTTCTATAGTGCGAGGTTTCAGAGGCTGTTTGTGTTTTTGTGTGCTTTGTTCACTTTTCACACGCCGCTCACTTCATGTGCACGTGAAAAGGCTGCAGTGAAGCGTATAATCAGTATTCACTTTCTTTTGTGTCCTAAGATTCGAATAGAGTTGAATGAACAGTTTTCAGTGTTAATTTCTGAGTGAGTGAGTGAGTGAGTAATTTTCTGCACTTGACAGTTTTCTTTTTAGGAAAATCATGGCAAGAAATTAAAGTATGCTTAGTTTTGAAACGTGACAAAGAAATGACTTATTGAAGATGCATTATGCTTAGGATCATGTTGTGCAGACCTGACAGCTGTAACCATAAAGACTTGGGTTTTTTAATCCCCACTGAATGTGTGTCACTATGTGCAGTGAGTGAGTGGAGCTGTGGGGCGCTCGAGTGGATGTTTGTCGTGCAGTCAGGGTGAACCGGTTTGGTGTACACCACATGTTTATTTCTCTTCAGATAAGTTCTTTTTTATGTTGTATAATTTATTTCCTTGCAAAATAAAGATGTCTTTTAAAGGAGGCTGATATGGCTTTGACTCCAGATGACGGATTAATACGTTACATCTTTACACCACAAAAGGAAAACTACTTTTGTATTATTTTCGCCTACATCCACACTGAATGTACGCATGCGTACAACACAACCATCACGACTCTGACAAGGCACATCGTATCTGCTGTATAGATCAGCAAAGAATCACATCCAGAGGCAGAGATATGAACCGTGTGATAGCTGTACAATTCTGTACCACTGGTTTCACTACATCACTGAGGGCGGATTAGATCTTCAGTGAGTGATATGATAAAAATATCATGATCAAAGACATTTCTATTTCTATATAATAGCATATATATACGGTAGGTTTACGGAGCAGCGACCAACAGAACAGCAGTTTCGCAGCGAATTAGATGATACTTTTATTTAATGTCTAAAAATACCTCATAAATAACAACACTGAACAGAAGAAGAAAAATGCCACAGTTATAATTTACAACCTAATGCTTCCAGTCAGTTTGTAATAATTATTTTTACAAAATAATCTCAACTAAATATGCCATGATACCTGAGAGAACACCTCAGATAAGTGTGCTATGACATCACAATATTGATACTATCATCAAATACTCCATCATAGTTGCAACTAAACAATAAATAACATAAAACAACAATTTATTCCTCAGGATTCTCACTAGTTCATGCAAACTATATAGAAATGCATTTTTTTCTTCTTCTCATCTAGGTTGTCATCTAGTAAGAGACCCCCTTAATTGTAGAATTAATTGCATGGACTCCCTCACAATAGGTTGTTTTTAATAACCCAATCTTTTTTTTAATAATCTCACTTAATAATCTGTCTAATTTATATATATATATA
>JAQQZR010000003.1:13547443-13568185 GCA_030068235.1 Notoglanidium macrostoma | reverse complement strand
CCCATAGGTGTGAATGCGAGTGTGTGTGGCTGTTTGTCTGTGTTGGCCCTGTGGTGGACTGGTGACCTGCCCAGGGTATACCCCGCCTGTCTCCTGAAGATGCTGGGATTGGCTCCAGCTTCCTCGCGACCCAGATGGATAAAGCGCTATAGATAATGGATGGATGGATGGAATCTGGAGCCTTGGGTGTGAGGTGGGGATATACACCCTGGATGGGCCACCAGTCCAAGGCACAACCTCCAGTAACACACAATGTACACAAACATTCACTTCTTTTCCACTAATTGTTAATTTCATTGTAAACTATCTAAGATAATAATGCATTCAGAATATTTTGGAAAAAGTGCCCAATCTCCACTCAACTTGCTTCACTTGTCCTACAGAGAAAAATAAAATTACTCATTTCTTGAAGTAACAGTAAAATGTGTGACTGCATACCTTGATGAAATGCTGTGTTGTCCGATGCAAATGATCTGCATGTTTACTTGCCTGCTTATTATCACCGAGAAAAAATCTCCACGTGATAAAATAGGTACTGTGCATTACATAGACATATTCAGGATTTGGTGTATGGCGAGCTTTGGTTGGACACCCATGGAGAGTGATATTTGGCTCTAGGTGTTCTTGTTAGAAGAAACCTAGCTCATGATTTGACGTGTTTACTGTGCCTTGAAATTTATAGTGCATTTTGGACATGAAAGCTGATGATTTGGACAGAGAGGTGTGCGTTAAAAAAAAGCGGACTAGGTAGTACAAATAATAATGCTTCTCTTACTCCGCCCAAGTGTCAGCCAATGACAGTTGACTAATTTGAATCTCGTGGACCATCATGCACTGCGGTCCTTTTTTCAAGACTTGTTTATAGGTTTATATAAAATTTATTGTGTATTATTTTTTCATACAATATCACCCAGGTTTAGTGCACATATCTCTGGTATACACTGCACTTTTTTTTTTTTAATTACCTACCCTTCTTGCACCAGCTATTCATTTGCTGAGGTATATATCCCTGCGTTGCTTACTCAGTTAAATGCCCGGATGAACCTCGGTGGTCCGGGGTGCAGGCTTCAAACCTGTAGCTGCTTAGCGGCAGAGTGGTTCAATTCCACCTTTCGGGCGAGACAGACAAATGAAACTTTTAATTTAAGATTTTTAAATCGTTAGAGGTCACGAATTACATTTCAGTGTAAAAGTGGATCTTCCTGGTTTAGCGAGAATTTTAGCAGATATCGTATTTATTCAGTTTTTGATGTATCCATAAACGTTAAAGTATCTTCCTATGAGATCACTTCACCCGGATGAGTACATTTCTCTCAACCAATCACAATAGCTTGTTTGTTCTACGTCACCGGAAGTAGACGCGTGTGCCCTTGACAGACATGTGCATGCTCCCAGCACCTGGGGCTGCACAGAGAACAGGTCTGAAAAGCTAAAAACAAACTAGCTGATGCTCACTTTTGCCTGCTTTTCCTCAGGTATGTTGATACAAATGTCGCTGTGGTTAAAAATCCGACCCATATGATTCAGCAGCGCTAATCTTTTGCTTGTTAGCTTGTTAGCGGTTCACACATCAGCAGCTAATGTTTACACTCAGTAGCTGTCTTATCCACATCCCAGTGTTGCTGAATGATGGTTTAGGCTCGTCTGAGTTTTTAACACGTGTTTTTTTCTGCGTTTGTGCATTAAACTAGCTGAAGAAGAAGAAAAAAAGCAGCATTTTATTTACAGATGATGATGACGAGGAGGAGGATGATCAAAAGCTGAAAGAAAGTACAAAAGAAGTTACAGGAGTGTGAATTATATGGATAAAATAATTCACTTTTATATCCAGAGCTCACATTCTAAATAAGTTTCCCCCTAAATAAGCTGCTAAGCTTATGAAATGTCATGTTTGTAGTTATTCCCTGGTCTGTAGTGTTTCCTGGTCCCTTGCAGGCTTTTTATAGAGCTGAATATGTATCCGTATTTCTGTAAAGCTACCTTGTGTTGGAGTCTGTTGTGTAAAAAAAAAAAAAAAAAAAAAAAATTCTGTACAAATCAAATTTGAATAGAACTGTATTGAATGTGAAACGTAGACCTGTCGCACATCTACTAATTGCGAAGTAAAACATATTGAAAGGTATAAACATGTTGCGGTATGCAAATTATTGTTTGCTGGTCGTCAGTGAGTGTGTGCCATCTTCTTAAATCTGTTATGTTTAGCGAGATGCCGTTACACAAATACCCACCACGCCTGTGGGAAGCCATGAAGTTAAAGAAAGGGATCTACGCCCGTCTGCCGCAGCATTACCTGAAATCCAACCAGGACACATCACCCCCAACTCCGGTGCACTGGAAACCGCTGGGGGTGAAATACAGAGCAAACCCGAAAACAGGCCACAAAGAGCGGGTCCAGGATGTACCCATTCCCATTTATTACCCACCGGAGTCGCAGCACGGCCTGTGGGGTGGAGAGGGCTGGATATGCGGCTACAGATACGCCAATAACGATAAGGTGAGTTTCTGAATGAATCCAGGGTTGACAGATGATGGTCAGACTCTTGTCTTGAGCGGATAAATCAATAAGTGTTGCACAGTTTATTACTGCAGAATTGTGGTTTGAATCTGAAAGCTGGGATGGATTTCACTTGCGTAGGCGGTTCTGTCTTAGTCAGGTCTATCCACAGATGCTGTAGCAAAAGTTGAGGTCTGGCTTGTGAGATTTGTATCGAGTGCAAAAAAAACTTTGTAAACTATTTGGTCGTTATGTCTAAAATGTGTGCCTCGGTCTTCAGGTGTTCATATGTATCTTTTGTCTGCAGCTCTCCACAAGAGTGAAGAAGACATGGAAGCCTCAGCTCTTCAAGAGGGAGCTGTACAGTGAAATCCTGGACCAAAAGTTCAACATCACGGTCACAGCTCGCACGCTGGATCTCATCGATGCCGCTCACGGCTTCGACTTCTACATTCTAAAGGTAAAAGCTGGTTGTGTGTGAATGACTTTAGGACCATAAGATTGTGTCTCAGTTAAGATTCATTGTGAGATCAGAGCCGACAAACCTTTAATGCACTGTAATTTCCATGCTCAACACTCCAGATTTATATTTTTAATATAAATATATAATATATATTTAAAAATCTTAAAATGTTGTGAATAAATTAAGATGTTTAACCTTTAAACATTCAACCCGTTTAACGATATAGTCTTGTGGTGAAAGACATTAGAACATACATGATGATTTTCAGTTCCGTCTAAATTCTTCCGTCCAAAATGCCAGATAGAACCTTATAACACAGTTTGTTGTGACGGAGCTCGTTAGAACAGACTTCTGGAAATCATGTCCCGCTTACTTAAAGTTTTCTCTCAGACCCCGAAGCAGGACTTGATCTCCAAGTTTGGCATGGACCTGAAACGCGCCATGCTCCTGCG
Source organism: Notoglanidium macrostoma (assembly GCA_030068235.1). Lineage (NCBI taxonomy): Eukaryota > Metazoa > Chordata > Actinopteri > Siluriformes > Auchenoglanididae > Notoglanidium > Notoglanidium macrostoma. The sequence goes on along the minus strand of JAQQZR010000003.1, from coordinate 13,564,776 downwards.
GTTAGCGCGCAAAGACGCCGAGCTCCACCCAGACGATCCGGCTCGAAGAGAGAAGATCTACGCCAAATACAAGGTTCACAGAATCTCTGTTTATGATAAAAATACCTGTCTCATGTGACGTGACTGGATCGCTGATGTCCCTGTGTCTCACGTGTGTGGTGGCGAGACAGCAGTTCGAGGTTCCTGCCGAGGAGGCCGAGTGGGTCGGCCTGAGTCTGGTGGAAGCGGTCGAGAAGCAGAGACTCATCGAGCACAAGGTGATGTGATCGTGACCCTGAATATGAACCTTGATGCTTATGTCTAAGCCATATTCTACACTAGACTCTCCGTCATCATTTTTGAAAGCTCTACTTCCACTGTTAGTCATTAATTATGACTTTTTTAATAGGAATAATGTCTGTGCATTCTGCCAGGATTTTGTGTGTATATCATGTGCCAGTTCTGCCGCCATGCAGAGCCAAAAGAGGAAGATGTGCTCATGCTGGGGGAAGATGTAGTTAATAAACAAACACTGATGGTGTTCCTTTTAAATACTATACGTTTTGGTGGAATGAGTGTGGATATATTCTTAAAGTTCACTGAATAGCGCCTGATTGCCTGAACACCGAGACGGATTCTGAATCTGTAGCTGTTAAAATATAGACACAGCTCAACCCTGGTAACAGCCACGTATGAGGGGAAAACAGGAAACCAGACCCCAAATACCAGAGTCAACTAACAGTCTTGTACCGTAATTAATGTAAAATGAAATCTTGCTTTATAGCATTATTGCTTACGAGCTCACTCCATGACCGTCAGTGGGCTAGTTTTTGATTTGAGGGATCATTATGCTATTTCAATATCATTTCCTTTCTTTGTCACGCAGGATCCTGAGCCGCTTTATGAGAGATATGTGGAGAACCTGGTGAAGGAACTGGCCATGCAGAAACTCGCCGAACCCCAGGTTGTGGAAAAGAAGGACTGACGGCAGGATCAGTGACACGAACATAAATAAAGATGTATTTATTGGGGTTTTGTTTTCTCTGCTTACTTTTGTACTGATGGCATTTAAGATTTACGATTTATATCTATCATCTACACAAACAATAAACGAATTTCCTCTTCTGTGTGTCTTCAGACTAAATATTTGATCTCTCTCTTTATTTATAAAAATTTTTTAAAGTTGGATAGATTGCTGTTGATTCTGCCAGAAGATGGCAGCGACTCAACTGTAAACGGAAAAACCAGTCCCAGTTCTCAAACCACAGCACACACACACACACACACACACACACACACACCTCTATTGCTATGAGCTGCTGTGTATTATATATTGTAGGAGTCATTTGCTGATTTTAAAATAAATGATTTGTATTGTCACACATTGTCCTGTAACCAATATTTATAGATCAGAGTAAAAGGTTAAAGCACTTAACAGTTTACAATTTCACATCATGTTTTATTTTAAATTACATGTCTTAAGATTGTACCTTATTTTTATAAGATGTAAGTAAATTAAAAAAACAACTTAATCGTTAAGGAAATGATACATGGAATTCAAACTGAGCACTAAAATCTATGTTCCAGCATGCATCACTCCGGCCACATCCGAGACCACAGTGTATCACATTGTTTAAATAACAGTGTAGAACTTCCCATTTCGACCTATAATCAACGCTCTGGTAATATAGTGTGCCTGAAGTTTAAAGTTCACATGCCTAAAGTCTATACAGCTAAAATATGATTTCTGATAAGCAGTGATGATTCGAGTGGGTGTGATGTGTAACTACTATGCACAATAGAAGTGATATAAATAAAATACCGCAGATTAAAGAGTTGTGTAACGGCGGACTTTCCCCACTGGTGTTGGCCCGAGTTTGCTTTCAACTTCGACATTGACATGATGGAATCTCACTTTGCAGCATTTCTTCTGGCCATTCATTTGAATGCAGAAAGAAGGGGAAGGTCGCTGAACCTTTTAACGCCGCTTCCTGTCCATGTGCATGTGGATGATTGATGAGCAACTAACATGTGATGGAAGCTGCTTCATTTTAAAAATGACACATGACACGTTAAGGAAGATGAAGGCCTGAGCTACTTTTCACAAGAATGAGGATATAAAGCAATGTCATCACATACTGGCTATTACTAAACGTGGATTAGACCAGCAGTTGTATCACTTATCCAAAAGCAAAAGGATCTAACCAAGCTTTTAATACAAAGACAGACAGATGCATGGAATATTTTGAAATGAGAAGTGATAGTGCATTTTGGTCGTATTTACTACAACATACTTTACAAAAGGAATTCTTTATATAGATGTATACGAGTTAATCCTTCACGGTTTCCAAACTGCTACGTCGTTCGGTGATTTCTGTTTTTTGTTTTTTTCTTCACAACATGCACGGAATGTCAAACAAATCCTAAAATCTTTAAATGAATGCATTATTACATTTAATGCTATTTATTTGACATTCTACACAAAATTTGCTCCTGCAGAAAATGTTAATCCAAAAAACAGGCCCATAGTTTTTCATACACATCGAGTATATAAGGTGGGAATGTTGTTTTCTGGTCTGGACAGGTTACCTCACAAGTCTCACAATCCGCTATTGACCTATTTGACAATTTCTCCTCAAAAAGCATTCAAACCACGTCTTTTGCCTTTTTCTTCAGGCAGGACTACCTAAACACCCTGTCCATCTCCCAGACCTTACTGCACTTATAGAAGGGCATCGCGCTCATGCTCACTGGACACTACACACACTCCAAAGAGGAGAAAGGCCGAGATCTGAGCAGCCATTTTATGACATGAATATACACACACAGAGAGGACGCCCATTTTTGGACAGCCCTCGGATTTGTCCTTCAGGTCCAAATTGTCCAATGGTTATTTTAAGAGCCCTCAGGGACGACACACGGCATCCAGTGTGAATCTAAAACCTACGTACACACTTCAGGAATACAGACCCCAATCCTTATTTTCCACTAACGAAAACGAGGCACTCTCTCTACATCTCTACTCTCACAAGCATCTGCCGAGGCCTTCAGGAGTCGTCTTCAGTTTTGACCTGACGTAAGAAAATATCCTGCAGGTCCTGTGGAATTTCTGGGTTGTAAAAGTGGTCAATGAATGAAGAACTAGGAGGCTGGCTAGCTTCTGGGTGATTCATGTTTGTATCTGCGATGTTGGAGTTGGAATCCTGGCTGTTTAAAAGCTGGAGAAAGTTCTGGGGACCCAGGCACTCTGTAATGCTGAAAAGGAGGTTGGTTAGTGCCTCTTGGTCCAGGCTGACACACGTGTCCTCCAGCTGGAGATCACTGTCTGGATAGTGAATCTCATCCAGGACCTGAGGAAACGTGGCCTGACTCTGTTCCTGGGCCGGAATACTGCAGTCGGATCCATCAGCGCAGAACGGCTCAAACTGGTGTGCCGGAACTGGCGTGCTCGCCATCGCATCTAGAACAAAAGCAAATGCCGGCTGAAGGAATGAAACTTCGACGGAACACTGTACGTACTCATGTGCTCAAATACTCTACCTGTGCCGACGCCGCACTCCTCGTTAAACTTGTTGGATTTTATTTTCCGTTTGCGTTTCACCTCGTACGGATCTGCACATCAGAAAGCCATGACAAAGGTTACATCACTTACTAGGAGATGAGAGGATGAGAAAGTTCATGATCCATCTCGGCCTGTAACCATCTAAATGTTACAGCCGGCTGGTGGGACAGCGTCTCTGAGAATGTGTGGAGACTGTGTGCATTTCAGAACTGAAAACTGCACAGGAAGCCTTTGATCAGGGGAGCATGTGTTTCCACCTGTTTCACTTACGATGTCAATAAAGGGGGGAAAGACGGTTCAGTAAACTTCCAAATTTGGTAAAATGGACTAAAGTAGAGAGAAAATACTGCTCTGCTTATTTCAATGAGCTAACACAATCACTGAAATGGTATAGACGTTTGAGTGTCACTGGTGCAACTAACAGGAAACACTGATTGTTTTCACATTGCGCTTCGCTAGTGCTATTTCAGATGACTAATTTCTACAGAGATGCATGAGTAACTGTTTCCTATGTTACTCAAACCCTAGCTAGAAAAAAAATACTTGTAAATTAGGATCCAGCTTCCTGATTATTTACCCCCACAGACAACTCTACCATATTAGAGTTCCTTATTTTGCAATTTTTTTTTTAAGTCAATGAAACTGCAATAATGAGATAAAAATAGAAATTATGCAGTTAAAGGGGCTTTTTGAGGTTATATATCCAAAACCAAAACAAAAGTCCCCCTCAAATGTTTAATGTTGCAGGAAAAATGTGTCACATGCTGACCTGGATTGTGAGGCAGGTAGGTGAACTTCACCGGCTCACTGTACATGCGGTCTGAAATGCGACGGAGAGACACGTTAACCTCGACCTCTTCAGCAAGGTCCTGCTCCTGATACGGTGGGGACTTGAAGACGATGGCAATCTGCCGATGCACGTCGGTCTGCGCAAACTCGGCCTTAGCCTCCCAGTTGCCGAAACCGAAGATGATCTCGATGTCATCTGTGGTATTCCATCACACACATGCTATTAAGCATAACAATTATGACTATAAAAAGACAAGACTGAAATCATGTAGCCAGGATTGCTATAAAATGAGCTCTGATACCTTGACACAGTCTGCAGGGTTGCACGACAGTCTATCTTACAGTAAATAAAATATATTACATATTTCGATACCATTTCAAGCCACTGACCTAAGTGTTCCTTCCCTAGGTCATGCTTGTTGAAACTATTTTGCAATTAAATGTTCCCTGTAACGTGCTTCACTTACAATCTCATTCATATAATGGTCTTCTTAAACTTCATATTTTCAATGGAACTTTATTTAATCAAATATTTAACCATCGATACATTTGTCTTTTACAGTGATGGTTACTAGATTTTCCAGTTTGAACAAGAGGAAATCCCCTACTTTTTTTTTTTTTTTCCTACAAGTCTCACTCGGTAATGCAGAACCAAGCCAGAAAAACAAAAAAAAACAGTATGGAATGCTGCTGTTAGGAAACCGATTAGCTTTTGGCAGCGTGCTTCACACAGCATTACCTGTCAAAGCCATGAGTTACCTTGGCAACAGCAATCATTTAGCAGTATTTTCTCTATTTAGCTACGATCACAGTCATGTTGAACTGGTTGTGTTTGAACTGCAGTACAGAGTACGGTCGGACAAGGCACGGGCTTAAAATGAAACTACTTGACTCAAAAACTAGCATGAAAGCACATTAAATCACATGACTAGGTTATATACATTCACCAGCCACTTTAATAGGAACAGCTGTACCTCTGCTCGTTCATGCAATCAGCCAATCATGTGGCAGCAGTGAAATGCGTCCAGACAACAAGAGCTCCTGTTAATGTTCACATCAAATATCTAAATGGGGTGGAGAATGCCTAGTTCGAGCATCAGAAACTGATCATCTATTCTGATTTGTAACACACAAGAGTCTCTAGCGTTTACACAGAATTGTGCGAAAAACAAAGAAACATCCTGCGAGTGGCAGTTCTGCATTTGGAAATGCCTTGATGATGAGAGGTCAAAGGAGAGCTGACAGGAAGGTTACAGTAGCGCAACCGTTCTTCACAACCGAAGTGAGCAGAAAAGCATCTGAGAATACACAGCTGACCAAATCCTAAAGCGGATGGGCTACAACAGCGAAACACCACAGCGCGTTCCTAGAGTGCCATTCTGTGCCAAGTCTAGAAGGTGTTGAGTGTGAAATTCCCAGGAGATAATCAGCTTCTGAAATACTCAAACCAGTCCTTACTGTACCGACAACCATGTCACGGTTAAGGTCACCGAGATCACATTTTCTTCCCCATTCTTGTGATTGATGTGATTGCGAACATTAACTGAAACTCTTGACCTGTATCGGCATGATTTATTGCATTGAAAGAGAAAAGTTAAAAAAAAGTTACCATGCTATGCATTTTTCCACATCCATATTCTAACAAATCCTGCGCTATTATTCACTTTATTCACTAGAGGTATTTACTCTTAAGGATACCGCTATTGATTCACTTTTTCGAGGTGAAGATTCCCCAATAATTGTACGAACTTGCTTTATTCTGCTTTATTTATGCTGCTTTATTCTGCACTCTTACTGCTTATAACGCAGATCATTTTATTTTGGTTCCTAGTTCGATGTGAAAGCGGTGCTTACCTTTTTGCACTTTGTCGCAGAGCATGTAGATCTCGGTCTTGCCCGTACAGGGACCTTGCACAATGTTCAGCCTGTTGATTTTCAGCTCTGCAGTTGTAGTAGCTTCTGCTCAGTTGCATAGAGAAATAACATTAGTGTTGCAGGTGATTACAGTCTTTTTATTACACAATGCAATAACACTATCTGGCAAACTACCTACAAAATTATTCACTTCGTGTTTCCGTGTATATACAAAAAAGTTAAACTTAGTTTTCTATACTGTGCATTTGTAAATATGTATACCACTACTACTACTACTAATAATATTAATCATATAGAATTTAATTGACTCTCTTATTATTTTATCATATTTATCCCAAAGAGAATGTCGGAACTGATCACCATAATAAAAGTCACATCATTTGTCTTACTTTTGTCATAAATGGGGTTCGACACCACGGGGCAGAGATGAGTCCTGTCGCCATCTTCTTTTTCCAGCTCACACTGGAAACATAACCTAACCACATTCATGTCCATGTCCTCAATACTCTTCGAGTGGCCAGCTGTCAGCGAGAGAGGACATATATCTCTTGAAAACCCATTTCAAGTAACTTTACTCTCTCTGGCAAAGTCCTTTCACATATTTTGTAGAACTACAATTTCCACATGAAAAAAAAAAAGTACAGTTTTAAAACCTACTGTTGAATGGGTCAATGTTCTTCTTCTTCCTTCTCATCAAGGAAGCATCTAATTCCTTCCTCCGAACACACTGGATGCCTAAATTCAAAAAACTACAACAACAACAAAAAAGTCAAACTTGTTTGAATCTCATTAGCTTTCATTAGACAAACAAAAATGATAATAAATTGCATCAATACTTTTTTTTATAGCCCTGCACTGAACTGTCTGTTTAATTCATCCTCCTTGTCATAGTATATTCAAGTGCATCTTTAAGTGACAGTGACGCATGTTATTTATGAGTCCATAGTCATCAACGCACTCCATATGTTCAAAATGTTCTAATTTCACATGAGGACTTCTTTACACTTGTGTAAAAATGAAAAATTGTAGGCCATTCAAAGCTTGAACATGAATTCACCATGCTTTATAATCACCTGAACAACACCAAGCAGTAATGACAGAATTTTCAGAGTGAAGTTGAGTGAAGGTGGTGGCGTGTACCTGTGGCGCCGTGTGTGCTGGGGGTTAAAGCTGATCACACAGATGCCATCTGAACAGTCTTTTCCAACCAAGCAATGTGGGTGTGGGCGATGAGGGATGTCCTTTGTCACAAGAGACACCGTGACCGTCACATTTTTTATCCTTTCAATTGGGCCCTGGAGCTATTTTCGAAAATTGAACAAAGGATTACTAATAAAGTTAGTATACCAAACACGACTGCCTAAATGATGATGAGGTCATATTCTAATCCTAATTGCCTTATTTGGAAACCTAGCTATTTCAAAATGGAAAATGTATGTTGTTTATTTTTTGTGGTACTTCCCTACCTCACACCACACCAATGCAACGCCTCTCACAGCGGGACTTTCGCTTTTCATACCACAGGGTTAGCACATAGAGAGCGACACCACTCACTCAAACCAAAAACAGGGACAATCCCCATTGGGTTTGGGCTAGCTGGTACATTCCAGATACAGCTTCAGCAACGGTCTCAAGCATTATTTGTGCATCTATTGCAAGCTAATCGAGACACTTGCACAAAAATGCACATGCATGAATTCAAATAGAAATCCCACACAGGCCAATGGCAAATAAAGTAATAGAGTGATGCTTCGCACAAAGAAGTCCATGCTGACTCATAAAAAACACCTGCCTAAATTCCAAGAGTCGATTCAATTCAGTTTTATTTGTATAGCGCTTTTAACAACAGACATTGTCACAAAACAACTTCACAGAAGTATATAAAGTCTGAATATAAACTTATGAATCTATAAATCTATCTATTTCCATATTTATATCTATCTATCTATCTCTCTCAAAAGGGAACCCATCCTCGTTTGGGTCACACTGGTTTACAACTGACACACTTTGGTAATAGGGTCAGTTACACGTGAGTGCAAGTCTGTTCGTGGTGCTTCGAGTCCTATGCCATTGTAGCAGAACTGCTCTGGTCAACAGCAGTCCGACGCCATCTTCACAATTCTAGCTGCATGTTAGAGTCAGACTGTACCATTTACCTATTGTAACCAAAACCCAAATACTCAAATGTGTCTTTAACTTACTGGCTTGAGTCTGAAAACAGGAAAAGCAAAAGCTAAGAGTTTCAAAATGACCTCATGAGTACTGTTTATATTTCATGAGTATATAATACATAAGAATAAAAGAACAAATGTATGTGTACTCTACAAGAAGACAATTTCAGCATTGATCATCTGATCATATTCCCCTCACTATAAAAAACCTTTACAATGATGAGTTTTGCTTTTCTGACATTTTCTTTCACTTACAATCTCTCTTACAGTTTATAGATACTACATATAGTAAGGATATCAATATTATAGACACAGTGGTATGTTCCCGTACTCACCTCGATGGTAGGAAGCGTCTTATTGACGTCTGTGCTTGAGGATCCCAGGATGCTACCAGCCGATCGGCCCTCACACTCATAGCGGAACCTCATGCCGCGCTCCTTGGGCTGTTCCACCACCACCAGCTCTGGTTTGTTCAGCAGCTGCTCCAGCTGTTCGGTGTCTGTGTGCTGAGGACGCACGCACTGAGCCACTGCTGTACTGCGCCGCTGGGCTCTAGAGCCACGAGATGATGGAATCGCTGACGTGTTGGCTGAAGGGAGCATGTCAAAATTCTACCGATGGAAACAGAACAAGAGAGAGGGAGACAAGTTAGGGCAAGGCAGAACTGAAAAATGATGGATTAATATCAAATACGTCACTTTTTTTGGGGATAGACTTGATAGATATTGATGTTTGATTGGTGAACCAGTGCAAGTAAACCACACAATCGCATTAATTAAACGCAGTGCTTTTACATCCAAGCTCTTATGATTTTCAAGTAATCAGAAACAATGATGTGCTAAACTCGACTTCAAAACTGTTGGTTTAACATATCTAATACTTCAGAGTCAAGGGATATTTTTGCCATAATGCCCTGGCGTACTGCAAAAGATTCATGTACTCACTGTTAAATAAAAACAAGAAAAGTTTTCATGCCAAATTTTTTAGTCTACAGCAAAAAACAGCAGTGTGGACAGAGAGTTTTTTTTGTGCAGGAGGAGGAGGAGGAGGAGGAGGAGGAGGAAGACGAGGAGGAATGTAAGTCAGAGGGAAATAATAAACAGCTCTTCTAACGGCCTATTTAGGCCAGCGTTTCAAAGTCACACATCAATGGAATAACGATAAAGAACAAAGACCAGTAGATAGAAAATCGAAAGCAACAGTTTGTTAGGGCCAGGCGGCTGAGAGAGCAACGGTTCAGTATGAGAAAGAGAAAAAAAGGTCTGGACATGCCTGAGGAAGAACGCAGATGGCCTGCACAAAGAGCAGCTAACAAGAGCCAGCAGGAGCACAGTGAAGAAACAGGAAACTCATGCAAAAGGATTAAGAGCCAATGAGAATGACGAGAATGACGAGAGGAGGGGCCGTTAGGCGTGCTCTTTATGCCAGGAGAGGCGCACATGAGGCAGAGATCATCAACTGAAACAAGGTGTCAGATTACAGCTCTAGTCAGCTCTCCTAATATGTGAAAATGTCTTACTTATTTTTCTCCATTCTGATCAGCCATCACATCTCAGACCCTACCATGGGGATTAGGGAACTTATCATCACACTATAAAGATGCTTTATACTAAACTGGAAACTTTTCTTAGGTTATTTTTTCCCCCTCTTTAACGTCTTTGTGGTTTGGTTGTACTCTGCCTCTCTTTTAAGCATCTGCCAAATTGGCAAAAGTCTTTCAAAGTTTTTGGGTTGTTATTTGCACAGCTGACATGAAAAACTGTGCAACGAAAGTCTTTCGGTAGATCTTCTTATTAAAAGCTTATGACGATTCTTAGGAAAAGCTTGCTGTTGTAAATGTACCGGAAGCAAAAGTAGACAGAAGAACACATCACACCTCAGAAAACTGCAAACAAGCTAACCATTAGCAAAACAATGGTGTTACAGAGTTATCAGTTCATCAGATACCCACTTCCTATGCAGCTAACATTTAAACATATTAAGTCAAGGGTTCTCAAACTCTTTGTAACAAGAGTTTCCCTCAATGCAGAATCATTTACATTTATTTACATACATGTCATTTGGCACACGCCCTTAGCGGCTTACATACATCATATTTTATACAAGGGAGCAGTGAAGGTTAAGGGCCCAGTTCAAGGGTTTTGAAGGGATTTCAACTTCCGATCACTAGTCCAATGTCTTAACCATAGCTACCACAGACACATTTCAAGAACATTTTTAAATGTGTCCGATAATATTTTGTTTATTTATTCGAACAATACAGCCCTCTATTCCTGAACTTTTTGACACTGTTTATAGCCCTACTCATTTTTGAACGAGGTTCGGACTGATTCAGAAGAACCAGTCGAACAGGACGATAATTATAAAAACCAAATAATAAACCAAAAAACCCTGATAATTTATACAGAAAATTTATTTGTGATTTTCACCACTGAACTACATAATAATAATAATAATAATAACAATAATAATAATAGACCCCACTGGATTTGCTTCGCAGACTAATGGCACTACAGCCTTGATTCACTGAGCAAACCCCGAGGATTTTCATGTAGAGTACAGTGTTGTTACCGACCTTGGAGGCTGTACATCTGGGGACCAGCACTGGAGCAGAATTGCATCCAGCCATTACTGTCGAGGTGTGAGGCTGATCATCAGGGTCTGCAGGTGGAGGAGGAGGACCTGGGAGCCTGTCTTTAGCTGAATTCTCCAACAGGAATTCATTTATGAGCTCTGTAGATCGACAGACAGATAGACAGATAGATAAATAATAACATACAGATAAAATATGTCATGTAAAAACTGATCACGCACAACACTGTAGACTATTAGGAAAAAAGGTTCTTCGAGTGTTCTTTAAAGACTCATTGGTTAATTCAGGGTTCTTGGCTTCCATCAAGAGGTTCTGAATGGATCAGAGAACCATTTCTGATGGGGAAACACTGATAGAGAACCACTCCAAAGTCTTTAATGGATCTACATGTTCACAGGGTGCATCAGTAAAAGCTGCATGTACTTCATGATCAACAAAAAAAAAAAGACATCTTGTTTTTCTTTAGTTTGTGCTGCAATACAATGAAGCGTGGTGATTTAAACTAGCTATAGGTACTTCAGATAAAAGCAGAGAATTAGAAGTGAATGAATGAGAGGACTCACCGAGGTCGAAATCTAGGGAAGACAAGAGAAAAACAAACAAACAAACAAACAAACATGCGTTAGAGACATGGGCATGCACAGCAGCCAGGCTAACAAAGTGAAACTGAAAGTTGTTTATGTTATTCATGCAGTGTCATGTCCTTCCCAAATATGGACACACCTGTCATCCCAATGTCAACAATCTCAAAGTCCCATAAAAACGTCGATCATCGATCTTTTTAACGGAGAATTCGCCTACGTGTGTGTTTTTTATACTGCTGTGTGGAAAATAAGAGCCTGCTTGAGCTGTGAACAGTCCGGTCCACGGGAATAAAATGGCGGCTTCTATGTTATGATGATGATGATGATGTTAATGAAATGTATATATTGTTTACATGTTCTGTCAGTGCCGCTGAATCTGAGAGGAAACTGACACTCAGTGATCGCCATTTTCTTTCCGGCGCTCACCTTACAACTGTTTTACAAAATAACGACGCATTACAGGCCTAGGTGTTCAATTTCACATAATAAATAAAACGAATAAAACAATAACATAAGATACAAACTTACCTTCTGTGCCCAGCCCGACGTCAGCAATAGCTCCGTTCATTATTTTCATGGCAAGGTGAAGTCAGTTAGAGAAAATAGTTTGTTTTTGGTAAAATGTTCGCCCTCATAAAACGCGTCCAGCTTCGTCTGAGGTCCCAGAGAGACGGAGAGGCTGCTCTGCTCTGCTCTGCTCTGCTCACACACACACACACACACACACACACACCACACACACTTCACTATACACTCATTTCCGCCTGCTCTGCTCTGCTGCGTTAATCGACGGTAATCTTTGTTTTCAAGGCAACGTGTGCTCGCTCTAGAAAAGAGGTTCTGCTTCTGCTTATTAGAAATGTCCCACGATTTGCACTGTCTTTCACTTTGCAATCACGTTCAAACAGGCATATGGAAATCCCCTGACGTCACCGCTGGGGAACCCCCTAAAACCGTCGCCAAGGTAACGCAGCAACAGCAGGTAAAGAGTAAAGTGCGGTTTTACACCTTACAGGCAAAAACAACCCTCATGACAGAGTGCGTGCGTTACAATGTTACAAAAAAAGCACTTTTAGGGCCAATCGTCTGTTGTGACGTCATATGTTTTATAGTTTTGTAGCCTTTCGCTCCCTTAAATAGGCTAAATGTCCACAGGGATCAATTACAACGCGTAGGTAATAACGGTTACTTTTCCAGTTACTGCTTCTGTGGGGGCTTTTTAAAGGGTCAGTAATTTGTTAATACATATGTAATATTAATAAGGGTAATAATAATAAAATTATTAATTAAATAATTTTATTAAAATGAAATACTACTACTACTAATAATAATAATAATAATAAATTATTATTATTATTATTATTATTATTGTGTGTGTTGGAAATTCTCTCTGCTCCTCCAATCTTCTCTGAAGTTATATGACTGTAAAAAAAAAAAGTCAGCAAATCTAAAATTAGTCCACGTATCACTGCTTACACCTCAGGTGGCTCCCTATATGGAGTGAAAATCATGCCATATTTCGAAACTGATCATGTACTACAGTTTCCAGATCATTTACAAGGTTTTAAACCTGGAAAACATCATAAATTCACCAGAACAGTCACAATTTCTGAACTGAAACACTGAAAATGTGTTGATGAAACTGTGCTGCAGTTGTGAAGAAGGAAAATTCAAATTCTGAACAGTGTTCGAGGACAATTGAATTTTTTATGCAAGCCTTCCACAAATAGTTTCAATCTTGCGAAACCTCTTTTCATTAGATGTCATTTTAAGATGTCAAACACTGAGTTTCACCCTTTCAAAGCTTTTTAATTCCAGTTTCGAAATATAGCATGAAATTCACCCCATTGTTGTCATGGGGTGACACACAACACACTTTACAACCCGTTTCTAAGTGTGGAGCCGTTCAGGACTCAGCCAATGTCCGCGCCGCAGTAAGTCATGTGACCTGGTCAATCACAATCACCTGGCCATACCGGGTTGCCAGATTGGGTTCATTCCATACATCACAAATCCGGCTGTTTAAAACCTGCTGCTTTTACTAGAAACCCTCGTAAAATCTTACAATCACATTAAGTCGCGATCAAGGATAGCAATAAATACATTATTTCTATTACAAGAAAGGATTTTAAAATGCCAGTAGATTAGGATCTGCAATCAATCTGGCAACACCGAAAGCGAGGCAAATCCAAAGCGCTTGTAACTACACTGTGCGGGTGTGTCGTGCTTCTCAGCACCATGCCGTCCCCAATCCCCGTGACACGCCTTCTCCCGAGAGACTTCGGTCTCAAGCTGGGCGTCTGCAGCAGCCCTCTCACTAAGCAGTCAGGGCACGCGACACTTCGTGTGCCGGCCAACGCGTTTCACGGGAAGCTCGCGTGCAGACTCTGGTCTTCTGTGATCCACTGGCGCGAGCTTTGTGATATGGAGCCCATCGGCTCGGGCGGATTTGGCTTGGTGTTCAGAGCTGCGTACTTCGGTGAGACGGTGGCGGTGAAGCGCGTCAAGTGCGCCAAGAATAAACTGGCGTCGCGGCAGAGTTTCTGGGCCGAGCTGAACGCGGCGCACCTGCGGCACGAGAACCTGGTGCGCGTGATCGCAGCCAGCACGCAGGCCAACGCCGACGACCTCTTGGGCGCGAGCCGCGACAGCGTCATAGGCACGATCATCATGGAGTACGCGGGCGACATGAACCTGCAGCATGTGATTTACAGCGCCGCCGAGCCGCTGCGCCCCGAATCGTGCCTGCGTTACGCAGCGGACGTAGCGCGTGCCCTACGCCACCTACACGCCCACGGCGTCGTGCACCTGGATCTGAAACCCGCAAACGTCATCGTGTCCTGCGCGGGCGTGTGCAAGCTGGCGGATTTCGGGTGCTCGTTAAAAGTGGAACTCGGGGAAGATCGCGGTGCCCCGGCTCGCCGCATGGAGATCGGCGGCACGTACACGCACCGAGCGCCAGAACTCCTCCGGGGAGAGGACGTGACCACCGTCGCGGACATCTACTCATTCGGCGTCACACTCTGGCAGCTGCTCACACGTGAGCCGCCGTATGAAGGAGAGCGTCAGCACGTCCTGTATGCCGTGGTCGCCTTCAACCTGCGCCCTGATCTGAACAAGCACGCGTTCAGTCCGCCGGAACCGGGCCACTCGTTTAAGCAGCTCCTCAGTCGGTGCTGGAGCGCGGAACCGAGCCAAAGACCGAGCGCAGAGCAAATCCTTAAGGAGCTCTCCGAGTTTCCACCCAACTTTAAACCCTACTCGTGTCCACAGCAGTAGGTCTGACCTGGTGCACCAGTGCTGCTGATCTCGGATTTGCCTGCTTTGTAATCTTGTTTAATATTTGTTTACGTCTCTTTGAGACTTCGTGGACCCTTATTATTTTTAATAGGATCTTAAAATATTTTTTGTAATGGCCCTTTTGTTTAATTATTGTAAATAAGTGTCAAGATGTATAAATATACCGTGTGTAAATGTGCACTTTTGTTTTATATTTGGATTTCAATGGATTTGATTAAAACATTTCATGTACCCATTGGTGTTGTGTGGTTTTGTTTTTTAAAAAACAAAAAGTTTCTAACTAAATGCTTTAGCTGTTTTGTATCTCTATGTCGAAAGCTAGTGGTTGTGTGCTGCGAGTTGAGTTCATCCTCTTACTGGCACGCGCATGCACACACCTAATCCAGCTCAGCAGCAAATTCCCCAGGCAGGGCAGTGGTAGCTGGAAGGTCATGAGTTCAAATCCCAGCACTGCCAAACTACAAGCTTAACCCTCAACCATATATAAGTCACTCTAGATAAGGGCATAAAGCTAATGCAACACCATCTCTTCATCTGTTCCCCACCAAGATAGAGAGCTCTGTCGCTCCATCACTTTAAAGACATCACTCCAGACAGTATGGAGTTTTACTCCCACTAACCCATTTTATGCTAGAGCTAAACATTTTTAAGGACCCAAAATAAGTTAATGAAATAAAAACAAGTCCTGCATCACATCTTTAAACAGCACTTACGCTTTACTAAAAACATGAGTGATCAATCTTTTAATGTACCAAAATAAAAGGCCAACATTTCCAATTTTGGAGGGGGAAAAAAAAAAAAAGCAAAACAAAGAAGGCATTTTGTCCCAAAAATATTCAGACTGCACTACCGATGTCTTGCACACATATCCTGCAGCTGCACTCAACACACTGCAATGGTCCTGCTTTGGAGTGTGGTAATGTAACCAGGGGGGGAGAAACATGTGACATGCTCAGGCAGAAGACCAAGGTTCCTGCAATTGTTTGTCAGTTTGACATCAGCACAATTAGATTTCACAAGCTGACTGTACAGGCTTAGAACATACAAAAGAAACTATCTGAGACTGAAAAAACAAAATGGTACAAATCACCGTTGTTAACATTATTATGTTAATATAATTACTTCAATACCTACAAGGCTGCATTTTTTTGTTGCTGTTCAAGCTTAGAACACCAACCCTTAAAAAAAAAAAAAAAAAAAAAAAAAAAAATTCACAGTCTCCGGTGAGTAGTATACAGGTTCAGCAGCTGACGATCTCCAGATGTTGTGCTGCTTCCTCTCACACTACTCACCCCTGTCCTGATACACAGCACTCAGGCATGGAATGAGAAAAGAAAATTACAAGGAATCCACAGAGGAAAAAAAGCTTGCACTTGGCTTCTTTTTTTTTTTGTCTTCTCCTTATACGTTACAATATGTACTGCAAAAGCCCATCTGCACTAATGGGACTTGCTTACTCATTTATCTTCATAATGGTAGTGTTAACCAACCCAAAAATATACAATACAGTACATCACATATTTTACTTCACCTTGACTGCAAAATGTGGGAGATTGAAAAATATTAGGAATTCTACATTAAATGAGATTTTTTTTTGTTGTTGCAGATCTCATACAAAAAAAGGGGGAAAGATGAACTGAAATTTCACGCAGTGTCCTTTATAGAATACCGATATTCCAGTTCGCTTTCCTAACGATTAGACATAAACTCAGCTTTGAAGATGTTTCATACAACTTCAGTAGACAGGAGAGTGTAAAACACATTAATCGTTTTTCTTCTCCTCCTCTGGTTTATCTGTGATGGCGGCGGCCGCAGCTGTGTCTTCCACTGATGCCTGAGCTGTGTTTTCTTTGCTGTGGTCCAATCCACTCGTGCCAAACTCATTGACACGGTTGGGATCCACTCTGTAGATCCACCTCTGGTACAGGTAGATGAAGAACACTACATCTGTTGAAGAACGAAATCAGGTCGTAATGCAAGAGCGGGCAAAATCTCAACACCAAAGCAATGCCTACTACTGAGGTCATGATAGCCAGTATCGATGTTATAGAAAGAGAACTTAACTCAAGGAGAGCTCATACATACCATCTCGAAGACAGCCTATTCTGTACATCATGGGCATTTTGATCACAAAGGCAAACAGGTCATCTATGAACGTGTTAAGTGCCTTATAGGTGAGCATCCTCCACGGAAGATGCGCCACTGACTTCATCTTGTAGTTGATGAAGAGCTGCGGCGTCATCGTGATGAAACCTGTGTTAAAAAAATACAATAAATGTAAACTAAGGGCGGCACGGTGGTGTGGTGGTTAGCACTGTCGCCTCACAGCAAGAAGGTCCTGGGTTAGATACCCGGTTCACCCAGAGTGCCTTTCTGTGCGGAGTTTGCGTGTTCTCCCCGTGCATGCGTGGGTTTCTTCCGGGTGCTCCGGTTTCCTCCCACAGTCCAAAGCCATGCAGATTAGGTCAACTGGCTACTCT
>JAQQZR010000003.1:13495934-13511903 GCA_030068235.1 Notoglanidium macrostoma | reverse complement strand
TGTGTGTGTGTGTGTGTGTGTGTGTGTGTGTGTGTGTGTGTGTGTGTGTGTGTGTGTGTGTGTGTGTGTGTTGGCTCGACATTTCCCATCATCTGCCCTCCATGAACGGGTCTTTTACAGAGCCATAGCCAGCGAGCTAACGTGGGCCAGCGTTAGAAATGCTAGTATAACGACGTGTGTGTGTGTGTGTGTGTGTGTGGTGTTTGTAGTGCAGCCCTAATAACGAGCTGCTTTTTGTAAAGCTCTCCCGTCACCAGATGACTGAGCAGCCTACTAATGAAACTTCCTCACTGGCCTCCTTTATGCGCCTCTACACAACACTGTTTGTTTGTCTCCAGTTTGGGATTATTTTGTGCCCTTTGAACGACCAGTAACACATCTCAAGCAGTTCTTATACTAATACTATACGTGTTGTGCTACTTTATGATCGTTGTCCTTTTCTGGCGTAGTGGAACTTTGGGGATTTCTCCAGACTTTTAAAGCGCAGCAGGATCTCCTAATATCCAGTTTGTAAAAACGTATGCGATCCTGCATCAAAATCCTCACCTTCAACCTAATATACTGAAGGTCCTGAAAACCGAATCTGTAGGCAATGAAGATTTTCCCACCTGACAATACTGGCAATTTTAGGTCATGGTATAACTTTTTGTAGGTTTTAATAACTAGTGTGTTATTCATTTAAAAGTTCATGATTACCTTTACTAAATAAAAGTATACTTTATACAGATTATACAAATTCAGCCTGATCCTGACACAATTTTGCTGTTGGTTGGGCCGAATATGAACATAGGGAGCGACGGTCAGACATTGTAGCGTGACATAATGGAGTAACGGCAATGTGGGACGTACCACGACACCCTGACAAAGTCTAGCATATGTGAAATTTTCATATTTTCTCGCTCTTATGACGTGTTCCTTACTGTTCCATCTGGAGCTGTAATTGACCATTTCTTGACCCTCCTCCCTGACGATGTTAAAGGACATGACCGATGAGTGGTTGGGGTCAAACTTGTATTCTCTCTAAGACACGGTAAGAGTTTATGGCACGGTGATTTACCTGATCTGACATGGTGGCCATCATGAAAGACAAAAGTTTTGTGTAGTCTGATCCCAGCATATATAAATTCTTGGTGTGCCTCTGAATACCGTTAACAGTCTTGTTCGAATTCGGCCCCTAGCAAATGTCGGATGAACTGTTAAAGAGCTTCAGTCAGCTGGTAAGAAGAATTTGCCAATACTCAAATTGTGTTGAGAAATATCACTGTGAAATTTTGATGCTCAATGAAGCAACTAAAACGGCAGACAAATCTAGTTCCTCATTCTGTGTGTTCTCCCCGCTGTCCGCTTTGAAATATAAATGATTTTTGCCTAGGATGGCTCGCTGGCACATCTCCAGGGTCCCTGCTTCAATCCTGAGCTCAGGTTGCTGTCTGTTTGGAGTCTGTGGGTTCCCTCCAGGTTCTCCGGTTTCCTCCGCCTTCAGAAAAACATACTCTTGGGTGGATTAACTAAACTGAAATTGTGCTGATGTGTGTGGTTCACTCCCATTGTTCCCAGGAAAGGCTCCAGAGCCACTGTAACCTAACCAGGATAGAACAGTTACTTAAGATGAACGAAGGAAAGAATCCGTGAATGAGTAATTTGACAAAGCAGCAGTAAACCCTGATAAGTCACGTCATGTTTATGGAACAAAGGGCTGCTTCGGCTCACTCCTGGTATCTCCATGAAACTTGTCCGCTATCTGTCCACCACCTATATATTGTCTTGCTTCTGAAAGTGTTCCAGTCACGCATTGTTTCACAGTGGTATGAAAACATGCAGCGGCGTGTGGAAGATCCCGACTTGAGCTTGAGCTCTGTTTGGGATGTTGAGGGATTAGATTTACATTCATCATTTCCAGGTGCTACTCCGTGGCTTAATTTCCATCTGGATTGGATTTTGTCAGTGTTTTTCTTCCTCATCATCTGAGAAAATAACAGACAAAAATACCTGCTTGTTTGTTTTGTTTTTTCTTTTTGCCAACTTTGTGGTAGTCTAATGAGTTGAGTGCTGTCTGAATAGATGTGTCTGTGATTTTGCAGGCAGAGGCTGCCTCTGGCAAACAGAAAAAAACTTTTGACTGCTGCTGTTCACTGGATTTGATATCTAGCGTGAATAAGCATATCACCGCATGAATAATGAAACCAAAACAATCCTGCAGGCTGTTTAAAAAGGGATGTGTTGTGTTCTTATTGTACGAAATTGTATTAGGAATTTAAAACACTAATTGATATTAACCCTAGGGATATGGGATCATAGGAAAAAAACCAACCCCATTATATGCTCGCTCATCTCTCGTTCATTGCCTTCCAGATGTGAGAGTATTATCATGGTAATAATGTGTAATAATGCTATTATGAACATTTCACCAAGACCCTAATCCTGGCCACATATGAGGTTACGTTATACATCATGGAGTAGTTATGTCTGCTGCTCGATGGTAGAAGTTCTGGACCAGTTGAGCTTCTGGTTTTAAATTGCCATCAGTGAATTGTAAGTCAGAACAAGTTCTATTTGCATTTTTGAGGTGTTCAGTAGTGTGTCAGATCAAAGACATTTTTTTAAACTAATCTGGACCACCAACGTTCAGCCAATCAGTGAAAGGTGCCTTCTCATATTCTGTAGATCATTTTGCCTGACAAAGTTTCAGCAAAATTGCTTTGCTATCACTTTAACTATACTGTATGCTTTAGTCATCCTCAATCATTTTTGGACTAATAGGGTGCTATGTCAAATAAGCAGCCTGAATTGTTATGAACTGGATATGCAGTGGTGGTTCTGTTCAGCCTCCGTGCCACACAAGACTTAATGGAATGCTGGCTATTTGTTGCCACATCCGGATCTCTTTCAAAATACGTTCCGTACCAATTTTGGTAAACTTGTTTCGTTCAAATCAAGCCATCAGTCAGATTTGTGGAGATGCGGATTAAATATCAGTACACGGTAATGAAATTGACCCCAAATAATGTCTTGCATAGCTCTTACCAGAAGTGCTTCTTTAAAAGCTTCTCCCGGCCATTCAAAAAAACAAAAAGGGGGGAGCTGGGCTAAAGGATCGCCCCACGCTTCTGTGCATGGAGAAAGGCGTTTGCTTTGCAAGCTTGTAAAACTGACCCACATGGTTTATTATTCCATTATGGTACCATTATCCTGTTCTGGTCCCTTTGACTTTCTCCCCAAGGCCATATAGCGTGTGCATATGTCTGCCTACGAGTCCTCAGATGTCTGTTGTCTGTTTTCTCCAACCACACTATGATTGCTGTCTACATTTCCTCTGTGTTTAATACATACAGATGCTTGATGCCATCCACAGAAGGTCCAGAGCTCGGAGTTCTAGATCTTTCCCAGTGATATGAACTTAGCCAGCTGTGACGCAAGTGAGCGCATGTGACTCGACTTATATGGATTGTCAGTCTCGCGCGTATACGGAAGAAATGTAACATAAAAGTGTTGTCTGAGCGTTTATTTGTGAGTCAGAGATGCAAGTTGTAAAAAGCCCGTTTAAAGGGTCCTGAGTAGCTTAGCAACACAGTGGCTGCCTTTCTGTCCAGTGACCTTTTTCAAACAGGGTGGAGCAGTAGCCGGACAGAGTACTGTCTAAAATAAACTCTAAAAAAGGCTAATGTCTCACTGGCAGTCTTGCACTTCAGCTCAATAGAGTGAGTGTGTGTGTGTGTGTGTGTGTGTGTGTGTGTGTGTTTAGACTACGTGAGTGTTATTATTTAATAGTGGTGGGCTTTGTATTCGCAGCAAACTGGTCTCCAGATTTGACGTTACTAAATGAGGGGAGTTTCAGGAAGTGTAGGACTATTTTTAGCTTTTTTTCAATTTCACGTCATCCGTGAAAACTAAAATCTCAGACGGCTACCTCACTCGTTACTCATTATCTACACCATGTCTGTGTTTGAGCAGGAATGAAAGCAGTGGCTGAAACCGAGATTGTTTGGGTGGCTCAGAACAGAAACATGGTTAGAGACCGGCGTTTTTTAGCCAACAGGAAATGGGAAGGAGTGGGTGTGCCAAGATATAAAGCTTTAATTGGCCCTCCGCCATTACCTTATTCTGACACTGACCAATTTAATGCATTATCTCACTGGACCCTTTTAGCCAGAACAGAAAGTTTGTAGTTCACTAAAAACCATTTAAACTGCCTATACAGCTAAACTGCCAGATGTGCAACGTGGAAATGTGTGATAACATTCTATTAATTCTGCGTGTAATGCCGTTGCACTTTGAACACCAGAGGTTTTTATCTGTGCATCTTATGGAGTTAAAGTATTTAGACATCACACTGATAACGTGATTGCGTTTTTTTGGGGGGTTTTCATGGATCGCCTGCAAGATGTTCACTTGTGAAGCCCAAGAGCTCTGAATTGCTATGACCTGAGATGCATTATACGTGATCTGGTTACAGGACCATGTGAAAAATATCTCGAGCAACACCGGAGGCCTTGGCGAGCGGGCATTTTAGCCGACTTTGGAGCTTTATTTTTGCTATGGAACACATTGTGTTTCACTTGTTCAGTTTCCCTGGGACACTCGGACATTTTGTTAATTCAATCAAAATTTTTATTCATTTTTAAGATAGGGAGACCCCGTTAATATTTTGTTTACAATATTAAACCTGCCTTCGTGCCAGTTTATATTTACTTAGTTTCATGCAGAGAAAATGCACATTGTTTTACATTGCATTTGTTTTATGATGGAATAAAACTGTTAAAAAAAAGTCTTTTCAGACTTCAGATCTTGTTCCGAATAATATGGGAATCGAATCGAATTGAAATTCCGAAGCCAGTATCATGAATCGAATGGAGTTGTGACTGGGGTGCATGATTACACCCCTACTTCTCAGGGTTTTTTTTGCTGGTGGTATTGCCTTCAGCTGGCAGTAATTACTCTGCTGAATGGAACATTATTGGGTCAGATATCAGGACTGTCAGATAGCTTCTAGTCTACTAGGAGTTAGGGAGCATTATGGTGTTTTCTGGGTCAAATGTGGAATGTTATGCTTATCTTAACTTCAGTGGATGGTGTATGGACCTATACATGCAGGAACTGGGAACTGCACATTGTCAGGAGAGATAAGCAGCGTCTGGCGATGTGCAGTGATGATATATGTGGGTCTCAAACTTCATTCATTGACTGGAATGGATTTATATCCAGGCACTAAACAAATTGTTACCGAGAAGCTGGATCCATCTTTTACCGCGCTGCTGGTCAATTTCTTGTTTACATTAGCACAATTTGTCTTGCATTTCTTCTCAACTCACCATTGAAAAGGATTGGGCATGGAATTTCTGAATGTGAATTCACGTTCCGTGTGCATGCACCATAATTCCAATAGGATTTACTCAAAATAGATATACATATTCTCAGAGTAACCTGTAAAAATCCCAGCTTCTATTATAATTCAGCAGCAGCCATTAGGAATTATTTAGTGGGTTAGAGAGCTGGTGTGTAGTGAAGTGCGTGAGAAACGTGAGACTGGCCTGACGTTCTGCACTTGTTTTATTTTAAGGCCATGGGAAATTAAATTTGTTCACTGGGCTAATAGAATATCAGTAGTGTATTTCTTTCAAGTGCTATTCCCTGAATATAGACAGTGGAGCACACATTAAAAAAGAATTGCACGCTGCCATTCATATAAATAGTATGCAGATCATTTAGTCTTGCTGTTTTAGGTCAACAAGATGTACAGCTTTTAAGACCCAAGATAATCTGCACAAGTTAAGAGCACTGTTTCCTTGCAGTCTCCTTTTCAGGCATATGGGTCATTCAAGGACAGATGTGCTTCATATGCACGCGTGCGCAGCGTCTGCGTTTGTTGGCACTGATATGATTCATGGTGTGTATTGGCTACTTCATATAAAAGGCTTGTTTCTTAGCGCAGATGTTGGTAGATCACTCACAGATGCTTTCCTTAAGCTTCTTCCAGCGTCATAGCCATTAAGGATCTAATTGGCTGCTTCGCCTGAGGGGAAATGCTTCAATAATCGAGCTGTAGCGTACCATGCTGTAATCATTTGGTATCAGTTAGAATCACTGTAATTAGCACTGGAAGTATGAACTATAAGGTGTTTATATGGAAATTTAAAGGGGCAAAGTTGTTAGAGAGGCAGAGGACTTCAGACATAGCCCTCTCACTGTCCATCCACCCATGGCCGTCTCTGTTTGCTTCCAAATAAATTTGACTCATCGGACATTGGTTTAACCGCCCAAGCGTAAGAGGCAGATGATGGTTCCTGGATACCAGTAGCTGGATTCCAGGAGGCTTTGGCATCTGTTTGTCTTACATCAGTGTCGATGAATTGTGGACAGGAATCACACTGTACTCTATAATACCTGGATCTTAAGCAGTTGAAAAGTTAAAAGCATATTTTTTCTGGTAATTTAGGGACCTGATCATCCTTCGGGTGCATTTTTGTTTTGAGCCTCCTCCACCCCTCACAAAATGACTTGCATTTCCGAAGGGCGCATAAATTTGTTTGGGTTATGGTCTGGCTGGAACATAAATAGGGTCTGTTTTTAGCACCAGTGTGAATCAAAGAAGCTGTAGAGGTCAGTTAATCGCAGAGGCCTGGAACTGCGAGTACTCCAACTTGAATATGCAGGAGCTGTTTGTTCAGGAGCGCGAGCCAACACCCTTATTCTTCATCCCTCCCGTCCTCTTCCTCCCTGATTCCCAGAGCCCAGCTGTGACTTAATGAGACACTTATCCCTCAAATCCATCTTGCCCAGACAAAGCCTGGCCTTGTCACCTTTAGCGGAGGAGTCTGGCAGCGTGAGTCGAGGCAGAGGATCGTAAAACAGAGCAAAGTCTCTTCTGATTCCTCTCGAGCCATGATCTCTATAGCTTAGAGAAAATCCTCAGCATCCTCAACTCGTTTTGCTCCACGGCTTCAGCAAAATAGCCAAGGAAGGTAATAAATAAATAAAACATTTGCCAAACCAAGAGCAGAATCTTTATGCCTGTTACAAAATGAATAAATCGAGGTGCAGTCCTTACGTAATCAGTAATTTAGAGTTCTAAAAACAATCTGTACTTCTTCCTGTTTTAATTGTTCTCATCAACTGAATTACACATGTAGCTCACCATTTAGCAGCAGAGTGCATCTGCTTTCATTAGAGTCAGCCAGCCTTAACTTGCCTCCGAGTGGTTAACTGCAATTCAGATACAACTGCGTAAGTTCATTTGCTTAGCGAAGCGTGGGCCGCAGTAACGAAGGAGGTGGCAACACTGTCATTGTGGTTGAAGTTTCGTATCCAAAAATATCACCATGAAACGGAAGTGAAAGCTTTTAAAAAGGCCATGGTCAGTATGAAATGAAAGTTTTTGTTAGGATCATGTGAACTCGAAGTGCGTGTGTTAAAAATAAAGTGATAGCTGAACTCTAGGCTAATGTTTGGCACCAGAAGGAGGGAGATGAGACTATACCAGCACGTGTGTTTGTAACAGATGGCTGATGGCTCTGTAGATGTCTCTCTCTCTATAGTTTGATCAGCATCAGATCTCTAACACTGTGCCCCTCTCCTTTCTTAGGCATGGACAAATCGTATTGTATTACTAAGCTGTACGACTGTTTTTTAGGAAGTGCAAGTATTTTCGACACTGTGCACTATCAGCACTATTGGTTAAATTCATCATCTCCAACAGTAATACTGACATCTCAGTGTTTTGCTCATTCATAAGTGTGAAATGCCTGATATCCGGCACTAAACTTTCTGTTTCTGTCTTTCTGTACAGGCTGTGAGCATCAACAAGGCGATTAACACACAGGAGGTTGCTGTCAAAGAAAAGCATGCCAGAAATATCCTTTTGTTTGTACTTGTATAAACTGGTTAAACTGAAGTAAATCCAAGCCAGGAACACAGTTCACGTCTCACTTGAAGTTACACTTACAACTTAGGATTTAAATGATAATTCTTTATCTTGCATTTGGATGACATCTTGTGTATAACATACGAGTTTGAATATTTTAATGACTAGCTGTCAGTCATTTAGCACATGCTTTCCCTCGAGCTCCTGCTAACCCAGTTTCACCTCTTTAGAGCTTTTATTCATTCTTCTGTTAGTCAGGATTAGGAGCTGGTCCTGCAGGGGCTTATGGGAGCACAGTAAGGTTAGGGCGAGTTCCTCATGTCCTGCTTTTGCTGTTCTTAACGGTTTTCCACCCTGCATCCTGGGCACCCACCATGAGAAGGGCGCACAAACTTTCTGGGCCGTCGTCAACCGCCTGCCGATCTCCAGCAATGCGGTGCTCTGCTGGAAATTCTGCCACGTCTTCCACAAACTTATTAGAGACGGCCATCCAAATGTGAGTATCGGTGTAGTGTGCCCGCGAGGGTATTTATTCATTCGTGGTCACGCTAAGGTCATTTTGTGTACGAGTCTCAGAAAGAATGCGCCGAGAATATTTTGTCAATGCGCCGAACAACAGGAAATCTACACATGCACTTGTGCATCAATATGCAGAGCACAATGCTGATGCTGTAGTGTATGCATAATTTGGATCAGCTGACGCTATTATAAAGCCATTCGATTACAGGAAAGCCCCGCCCCAAAAAGCCGCTGAAACGCTCTAGCCCTCTGCCATGCTAGTTTATGACATTAACAAGGTTCGGACCTTTTGGTTTTCTAATTTCGAAATGTGCATAAGAAGAAAGGCTGAGCATTAGAGACATGGTGCTGTCGTGAAATCGCAAAGCCCTATGAAACTTGCACGTAGTTTCAAATGTGTCTGTTCATTTTTCAAATGACCGCATATTCAGTCTGCGCATTAGTTTAATGTCAGGTTAAGTAGGTTAAAGGTAAAATGTGTTCAAGCCAGTTGATCATAATTTTTTTTGAAAGGTATGATTTTGTTTGAAGGTGAATAAAAAGAAGCATTCTTTCGTCTTCCTTTCCAACATTGTTGTTTCATGTTGCTCAGAAAGCCCGTCGTCTGTGTGATTGCTCCTAACCAATATTGCAAAGGGCTCTGATCTTCTGGCAAGTCCACATGTCTGCTTTGCCAGAGGGCCCAGAAAGGGCTCAAAACTGGGACGCCCGATGGCCTTGTTGACCTCACAGGCACATGAAGGCTGCGAGTGGGCCATTTTATAGGGCTTGTGTGTGAGCTGATTTGCCTAACCATTTAATTATTTGCTTGTTTACTTATTTTTCCTTGTTAGGTCATTAAAGACTCTGTGCGGAGCAAGTCAGACCTAAGCGACATGAGCAGGATGTGGGTAAGAGTGTAATCAATGTGATTTCTTTTTTTTTTATTATTTTTACATTTTCTTCTTCGTTCTGACTCATGTTGGACATGATTGATTAAAAAAAAAAAAAAACTTTATTATTATTATTTTTTTTTTAACATTTTATTCGCTTTGTAGTTTTATTGCTAACTATAGTGTGTGTGGGATTGGCTTTGTCAGTGCTTGGCAAAGTGTGTGTGCCATGGTATTCCCTGTCAGTGACAGTTAGTGGCTCATTTGACAGCTGATGACTGATGGCTCTGTGACTAAAGTGCGAATGTGCGTCAGCTGTCCTGTACTCTGCTGTGAACACGAGTTTTAATTAGCAAACGATGACATTATGCATTTCACTTAGTAGAGTGTTACACTACCCTCTTCTTAATGAGAGCCATGATCATCTGATGAGCCTAGTTTTGCCCGGCCTGTTCATTTCGTTTCTGTAGCTCTGCTGTCTCCCATTAGTTCGCTTTGCTCAGCTAGCTTGCAGGATGGATAGGATGGAAGGAGCATGCTTGGCACTCATTTTTGATAAGGGACGCTTCTAGTCACCACCCTGCGGGTATTTGCTGACGATGTGGTTAATGTATTGAGTCAGGAATAATGTTTCCTGTGAACTGCATCCTTTATCATATCCCAACCAGAGAGTTATGAGGAAGTCCGGTTGAGAAGCCACTGTCTGTTCAGCTGCTCTAGTTTTCCATTTTCATATTTTTCTTCTTTCTCTTCTCTGCATGTCACAGAGCCATCTGAGTGAAGGCTATGGGAAACTTTGTAGCATCTACCTCAGACTACTCATCACCAAAATGGAGTTTCACATCAAAGTGAGTGAGACGGGTCCAATTTTTTCCCACTTTTTTATTTTCATCAATATTTGTTCAAAGTAAAAAATAAGCTGTTTGTCTGTAGTAGTATTTGAGCCGTTGATGGCTCTTATAGGTGCTCTATGCTGGAGTAATGGTTTGTACTTGACCCGTATAAACTGGATATCAACACCAAATATTCCCATCTTCTATACCAGAACCCTCGTTTCCCTGGCAACCTTCAGATGTCAAACAGGCAGCTCGAAGAGGCAGGCGAAAATGACGTCAATAACTTGTGAGTTCTGTTTTGCATGCTGCACACGTGACCATGCCTTTTTTACATTCTGTAGCTTCTTTGACCTGCCGACTTCTCACTTCTTAGTGCTTGAATATGGAAATTGAAAAGCTCAGCCTTTTGTAAAACTGATTTCCTCAGATGGTGAGAGTCAGATTATGACAATCCTTTCAAAATGTCCTGTCCTCTTTACTCTAGCTTCCAGTTGACGGTGGAGATGTTTGACTACCTGGAGTGCGAGCTGAATCTGTTCCTTGCTGGTGAGTTATAGGGCTCAGTCTCACTGTCCCTGATGCACAGCAACGCTCAGAGGTCAAGTGCGTAGAGCTGCTCTGTGCATGCATAGTGTTCAGAGGGATTTCACTGCTGATTGTGTGTACTGTATGAAGAGAGGGTTGGATATGACTGGTTTGGGCCAGATGCATGCGTGCGCGCGCGTGCGTGCATGCGTGTGCGTGTGTGTGTGTGTGTCCCCGTACTCCCAGGGACAGGAAGCCACACCTTTGCACAGTGAGCAAATGGAGTCTCATAGGACCTGCTTCAGAGAGCGAGGGAGTTAGTGAGGGGAAAAAGAGGAAGATGAAAGGGAAAGATACAGATACTAAAAAGAGGGAGGAGGGAAAAGAGATGCATGGTGATGAATATGAATAGAGGAACATAAAATCATAAGGGTGGCTTGAGAACTAGAGCAGTGATGTGCATGAAATGTATAAAGATAGATTCGGTGTCTGCCTCTGTCTGCTTGTCTCTGTCTGTCTCTGCCGGTCGCCTTTTTTGTGGAAAACATTACATCGTGTATTTGTGTATGTGTCTCATCAGTGTTCAGCTCATTGGACATGTCCCGGTCAGTGTCTGTGACCGCAGCGGGTCAGTGTCGCCTGGCTCCTCTGATCCAAGTCATTCTGGACAGCAGTCATCTGTACGACTACACGGTCAAATTGCTCTTCAAACTGCATTCATGTGAGTGAGCGCTCTTCCTGGTCACCCTTATTAGGTCATATTTACTGAACTAGATACTGCTAGCTAATACCATGTTTATATATGAAACAAATCTTAAACACGGATACATTTAGCTAACTTGTTTTAGCATATTCCATTTCTGAATTGAATGTTTCTTGTTAGCTTGGAGAGGTTATGCTCGTATAAAGAGACTTTACATGCGCACGCATGTCCAGTCTGTCCTGACTAATGACTGCAGTTTCTGTCTGTATCTGTCCGTCACATTCTTTCTTCCTATTCAGGTCTTCCAGCAGACACACTGCAGGGGCACAGAGATCGCTTCCATGAGCAGTTTAAAAAGTGAGTCCCTCTCATTCAGAACAACGCTGCACTCCTTTGGCTCACAGTTTGATTAATATTAACTCCCCCACTCTCTCTCATGTCTTTTTAGGCTGAAGAGCCTGTTCTACCGTTCCAGTAACCTGCAGTATTTTAAAAGGCTGATACAGATCCCACAGCTTCCTGAGGTAAGGCTGTGTTTGCCATCTTTTTAAAACCCAGTGGAAAGGTATTACATGATCCTCAGACACAGCAGCAATCCTGTTTTTTCCCCTCATGATGCTAAGTTTGTGCGATCCAACCAGTGACTCACTCTTCTTTTTGCCTGTGGATCTCTGCAGAATCCACCAAACTTCCTGCGCGCTTCAGCGCTGTCGGAGCACATCAGTCCGGTGGTGGTGATCCCAGCCGAGGCCTCGTCTCCCGAGAGTGAGCACATGGTGGAGACCGATGAACTTGTGGACACTGACGTCCCATCCCTGCCGGTACTATATGATCACCTTTGGATATGACTCTAAATTATCAAGTCCATTTTGAATGTTTGTTCATACAGTAGATTCCTCAGTGAATAAAATCGGGATTGGGCAAGTGTCTTGGTTGTCAGATGTGCAGACCTGCATTTACACTTGTATTACATGCCTAACACAAAGTACTAATGTATGGTTCTCTGATAAGATAGTCCATTCATTAATTCATGTATCTTCAGTAGCTGCTTTAGTCCTTTAGGTCAGGATCACAGTGAATCCAGAATCAATCCCAGTAACACTGGACACAAGCAGGAGAAAACACTGGATTTGATTGTAGTCCATCACAGGGCACCAAGCACACACAAACATTCTCACACTCATTCACACATATGGGCATTTTAGCATAGCCAATTCACCTACCTGCATGTATTTCGATAGTGGGAAGAAACCAGAGAACCTGGTTTCCAGGTAAAACTCCACACACAGTAATCCGAGCTCAGGATCAATCCCAGGACCCTGGAGCTGTGAGGTGGCAGTGCTAACGACTGCACCACCTAGTTAGACCGTTTACTTAGTAGGGGAATGAACAAGTGTATGATTTCCTGGGGAGAGGATGACACTGTTAGAAACACGCAATGCCTACACAATTTTTCTTACATAGAACATACATTGCAGGTTCATGAACAAATGAAGCACATCCATTTTAAACATGCATACCAAATGAAAACCATTTTTGAAAGTTATTAGAGAGTAGTTTTCTTTCTCAGATTTTCTTTTTTTTTTTTTTTTTTCATAATTTCATTGCCAGGTTACGTATAAAAGACTAACAGCCCTGACATGAATTCTGCTTTTCCCATCGTGTTGATTTGTCCACTCTTGAATAAGATCAAGTCATCTAGTGGCGGACATGCATTTCCCCTTCTGGTCCCTGTGCCCTGTTTATCCACATTATATCCAAATACAAAATTAAAAATTCAAGACAAACTGACAGTTTATGTGGGCTGAACCCAGCTGTGTTTATTTGTGTTTGAATCTGCCGCTGTAGAGTGCAGTGGAGAGCAGGTTCGATGACCTCTTTGGCACCTCAGCTACCACTGATCCCTTCAACTTCAACAGTCAGAATGGCATGCGCAAGGATGACAAGTAAGACGTTAGACAATTTATTTGTTATACATATTTCAAAACGAAACCAAAACTGTAGGACACAGGAATCACATTCTAAGGCTGTTTGTACCGTATGTGAAAACTGTTCTCAAGCCCGTGCATGAAAATACATGTTACATTCTCTTGCCTTTTTGATATATTTCATATTATTATTATTCTGTTATAAGGCACCTGAACTGTTAATCTTTTTCAAGCAAGTGTGTTCATTCATTAACTGCTTAATCAGGTTCAATAAGGTCAAGAAGTTCAAAAACTGCACAGTTCTCCATCGATGTACAGTTCAGAAGAAATTTGTGAAAACAAATCCCCAACGATGAGGTCGTTTCACAGTGAGCCCGACTACTCGAGTGATTGTGCTGTGTATAAAACCTAAAACTCCTTTACTTAATGGTCCGCTACTTCCCTGACAATCAAACATAAGGTTTGGTTATTATAACATGAAACATTCTTATCAAAATAATTTGATGAAAGGGCTTGTAAATGGTGCTTTACAATAAAAGCTAAAAATGTTAAGAATGCATGAGTAAATTTGCCTTGTGGTCATGGGCTCTGAGTTTGGGAATCACTTATTTGGGCTAGAGCCAGGCTATGCCTGTCTGGGAAAACCGCCTCCATGTGTACAGTCAGTATCATTGTTTCTCTTAAAATATTCTGAGCGTGGGCTGAGTGATGGCTTTTTTTACAAGCTGTCTAGCTGCTTGAGCTGATCGTAGAGATCTAATATATTTTTCAATTCGCTCAGAGACCGACTCATCGAGCAGTTGACCGCAGAACTCCAAGCCCTGAAAGAAGAGTTGGAGTCATTCAGACTAGAGGTTAGTTAAACAGTGAAAGGCGGAGAAGTGGTGTGAAAAAGTGAGCTGTCAAAAAAAAAAAAACCTAGAGACAAGAAGAAAAGGGATTTTTTTTGTGTGTGTGTCTTTGGACATGATGCTAATAACTGGTCTGTCCTGACTACTACCTCAGAGTGGCCGTCTGTGCCAGGCCCTGCGTGGGCGTGTCAGCGAGCTGGAGGCGGAGTTAGCCGAGCAGAGCCACCTTAAGCAGCAGGCACTGAGCGAGTGTGAGTTCCTGAAGGCAGAGCTGGATGACCTGCGCAGGGTCAAAGAGGACACGGAGAAGGAACAGCGTAGCCTGACTGAGATTGAAAGTAAGACTCGGCTGCCTTGTTGTGCAGAGGCACACTAATCATGTACTCTCGGTCTTCCTCAGGATGGTGGGAGTTAAAGTCAATAGTCATTGCCCTTTCCTAGTGATTCCTCTGAGACGTAACCCTCATGGCCTTTACTGTTACAGCCCACTGATCAAAATGCTAAGAAACTGTAAACGACTTTTCAGTTCCTTCAGAAAAACTAAACCTTGGAATCTACATGCCCACCAGAATTGCTTACTGTCCTCATGTCCCCAGTGAAACATTTCACTTCTAGCACTAGGCTTTTGCACCATGTTATTATGATGTCCATTTATTGTTATGATTTGGCGCGAAAGTTATGCACCACAAAATGGGATTCTCTGGTTACCAAGCTAGCTAATATTCTTTCTACAACTAACTTGCTCTAGTACAGCTTCAACTGTGGTTTAACGTCAGTAAGCAAGAACAATTTCACTCTTAACCCAACAATATATAGTGACTATTGGGTGACAGTCACACTTCCAAAATAAACAATTGAAACATTTGGTTTTTGTTTCTACAAAGTAACAGCCTGGTTTAAGACCGTGTGAGCTTGCTTGAAGCTTAAGCCTAAGCCTAACAATACATAGCAGAGCCGTTGTTATTTATAAGTGCAGATCAACGTAGACGCTGATTTGTGTGTGCAGTGTGAAAGCCTGGGATGACTTAACTAATTATCACATTTGTGATAGCAGTTAAACTAAACTGACAATGTTTAGATAGTCAAGGCTTCTTAAATCAAATCTGACTTTAAATGAGTTCAGTAGCAGCGGTGAGGAGAGCAGGAGTGCACATGCATCTCAGAGAGAGAGGGAAAGAGGGAGAGAGGGAGGACTGTTGGGAATGTTCTTTTCATAAAGTGGTTTAAAAGCTGTACATTTTAGTCAGAGTGCAAGCTGGGACTCCAGCAAGTCTAGCAATGAAAGCATAACTAAACAGGACAGACGGACATGAGCCATCTTGCAACTCCAACATTAGCAAACCTGAGTGACCACTAGACTGGGAGAGCGAGAATCAGAGAGAACCCAGCTCTACAATGAAATAAGATTTTTACCTATTTTAAATAGCACAAATAATAAAAAATTATTATACAAACATACACGGATGTTAATATACCTCGGTGGCCCACTCAAGTAAAGTCTATGTGTGGGGAACACTGGATCTGTTCAGACTTTCTGGCTTTAGTAGGGACTAGGGACATTGCACAAACTGGAACTTGCTTGTGTTTGTGTCTCACTCTCTCTCTCTCTCTCTCTCTCTCTCTCTCTCTCTCTCTCTCTCTCTCTCTCTCTCTCGTGTGTATGTCGAAATACAGAAAAAGCCCAGGCGAACGAGCAGCGCTACACTAAGTTAAAGGAGAAGTACACTGAGCTGGTCCAGAACCATGCTGACCTGCTGAGGAAGGTAGGAAGTCATGTTTCATACATGGAGCGTACGTACTAATTACACACGTGGACAAAATTGTTGGTACCCTTCAGTCAATGAAAGAAAAACTCAAAATGGTCACAAAAATAACCT
>JAQQZR010000003.1:13471299-13492799 GCA_030068235.1 Notoglanidium macrostoma | reverse complement strand
ACTCCGTACAGAAAGGCACCCTGGGTGATCCGGGGATCGAACCCAGGACCTTCTTGCTGTGAGGCGACAGTGCTAACGACTGCACCACCGTGCCGCCCCAGGATTATTTATATATTTATATAGTGCTTATAAATGATTAATTAGGTTTAAGAGTATTAATGACTGGTTTTGTTTTTACAAAATATTAGCTAATATTGTTATATTCTTGACACACTGCTAGATTGCCCATAAATGTATAAATTTTAATAATTGCTTAATAAATAATGCACAATGCCAGCATTTGATAACATCCTTGCTGTCGTATGTGATAGATGTGTCCGAGCTGGTGCGGGCCGTGGCTCAGCTTGCCCACCTGGTGGGTGATACCATTGTACGAGGCAGTGCTACTGCCCACATGGTGTCAGTGGATCAAGCCGACGGTGAGTGGAAACTACGCGGCACTTAAATTGCTTTGATGACATGCTTTATGGAAAACACCAACTAAAAACACTAGCACAAAAGAAAAGCAAACTATACTTGTGACCGTGCAATGTGCGTTTCCGCGGTAATCATCGAAAGCTTTATCTTTGAGCTTGCACACTGTATTGATGCATGACTCGCTTTCTAACTGGAAGTTTGGAAAGATTTATGGTTTATTAATGTGCCCAACCAAGCTGCCTCCAAAACCATTACGAGCCGGCCATGATGTAATTTGGGTGTGTGCTAAAGAAACCAAATACAAACAAGTCTGTACTGCTGTCTGTTTGCCCCTTTGCTCTCTACTTTCTTTCTTTCTCTTTATTCTCGCTCTGGTTCTTAATCTTTCCTCTATGTATTTGTGAATGTGTATGAGCAGCACTAACATCTTGTGTGAAGATGTGTGGAACTGAGGCCCTGGCACTGATGACTCTGCTGAAGGAGCAGGACTCGCTGGCTACAGCAGGCAGCAGTAGACTCCGAGCAGCTTTGGGCAATGTGCTGGCCACGGCGCAGGTAAATACCTGCTCTCTCCTCTCCTTATAAAAGCAATGGAGTCCTTCACCGACTGAACCAAACCTCCAACCTGCTCAGTTTTCAATATGTGCAAAAGTGTATCTACATCTCCAATGACCATAGAATCATAGATGAGCCTATTTAAATTATTTAAGGCTAATAAAAAAAAATTTTCCACTCTGAAAATCTGCTGTATTTTACTTTCCTCGGAAGTGGGAAATCGGAGCTCAGAACGGCGTGTCTTTTGGTAGCAACAGTCTAACGAGCTAACTGATGAGTGGTGCATATTTTCTTCCTGAAAACAGCTAAATGTATAGGCAGTATTAGGTAGTGTAGGTTTAACAAGGTAGGAATGTTTAACAACATTTAAAGGTAGGAATTGCTACTTTGTGTACTACTGATGCCATGCATAGCCATGTTGGTTTGACGTCACTGAACTCCGTAGGAGTTCCAAGTTCAGGGGGTGTTTTCATAGTTTTTCCTTTGAGAATTACGAGTTACGAATGCAGGGTTGGCTGTGGGAAGGGGAAAGCATGTCTGTGTTTTTATTTCAGTTGCATTTCATTATGCAGACAGCAGAGGGCTTTAAGTGCAAAGTGCTCCTTTAAAATATGCAGAGACAAATCTAGTCATAGTCTCTCTCTCTCCTGCTTTCTCTTGATCATCTTGTTTCTTCCCGTGTGAGACTAGAAGTTGCGGCCGCGGGGTTTGGAGCTGCAGCAGGGAGAGCTGGGAGATCTGGTGGAGCAGGAGATGGCAGCCACCTCAGCAGCTGTGGAGTCCGCTGTCTCCAGAATAGAGGTGAACATAATAAAAATGTAATATAATCAATAAAGCATGATGCCAGAACTGATAAATCTTTTTCTGAATTTCTCTTTTGTACTTTTACAGGATATGCTGAACAAGTCCCGAGCAGTTGACTCTGGTGTCAAAATGGAAGTGAATGAAAGGTAATAGCACCCAAGTGACATTAAATCAATATATTCACTGTTTGCACAGATTTCTAGGTCTTCACCTGGAAAAAGAAGTCCTTTGTTAAAGGGTTCTTTAACTTGTCAGTCTCAGCTGGTTGAAAAACAGTTGACATAAGCGCAGACAAAGGAAGTCCTTTTAGCATTAAAGGCACTGCTATTTCTGAAACGTGTGTACGGTCACTTCCTGTAGGATTCTGGCCTCCTGCACAGAGCTCATGCAGGCCATTAAAGTGCTGGTGCTGGCCTCTAAAGACCTGCAGCGCGACATAGTGGAAGGTGGCCGAGTGAGTGGAAGGCTTTTGATTGATGTTCTGCTACAACTACAGCATATTGGAGACTTTGTACAGTTCTAATTAAACTTTGTTGCCCATCTTCAGGGTGCAGCAACTATAAAAGAGTTCTATGTTAAAAACTCCCGCTGGACTGAAGGCCTCATCTCGGCGTCCAAGGCTGTGGGTTGGGGAGCCACTGTGATGGTGTAAGTTGACAATGATGCGTGTTTAAATTTTGCCCCACAGGCAAGTTTTCACCGCTGACCGATTTCTAATTGTGTGTTTGTGTGACTGCAGTGATGCAGCTGATTTGGTGGTGCAAGGGAAAGGGAAATTTGAGGAGCTGATGGTGTGCTCACATGAGATAGCCGCTAGTACAGCTCAGCTCGTAGCTGCATCAAAGGTACAAGTTAACTCCGTAACCTAACTGACAGAAAAGTAGATTTAAAGCAATTGTAATGATAAGTCATCTCTTGCCCAATGACTCGCACACTCCCAAAGGTGAAAGCAGACAAGGACAGTCCCAACCTCGCTCGTCTGCAGCAGGCCTCTAGAGGCGTCACTCAAGCAACTGCAGGCGTTGTGGCTTCAACCAAGTCTGGAAAATCCCAGATTGAGGAAACTGGTGAGTGTGTGTGTGTGTGTGTGTGTGTGTGTGCATATTTATACAGGTTGTGGGTGGAGCCATGCATTTTTGTTCCTACAGTTTCTTTGCCTCTATTGCACAGTTAATTAGTGTGATTGTGCAATCACACTATTGTAATCAGTCAGACCACGTTTTTTTGCCACAATTCTTCTCCCACAGTTGTTAAGATATTGCCCCCAACCCAACTGCAACTCATCTGTCCTGTGCCTGAATAGTGTGCTTGTATACACCTTTTGGAAAGGCACACTTTCTCACTGGATATCTCATTGGAGTTTCAGTGTCAACGTCTTCTTGCTCGGTCATGTTTCATCAGAGAGCCACCAAATTTAATATGCCACCTCAGCATCACATACATGAAATCAGCTGTGACCCACCCTCATCTTTTTCTTTGCTTTTCATCCATCTCTTTTTCTTTCATTGGCAGCAGTGCATTTTTGGACCCATGATAGCACTGATCAATACTGTAAAAGAAATGATAATAGTAATTGTTATCCTGACTCTTGGAGTAACCGAGGTCATTTCCTTACAAACTGCACATGAACCTATGAGTATACAAATGGTTCACTTTATTAATCCTAGAGGAAAATTCACATGGGGAGTAATGTAACAAAAGCTGCCCCGTTTTCTAAATGTGTGACACCTGATGGAAACGCATGTTTTATAAACTTATATTTTTATAACTATTCGTTTTTAATATAGTCATAGATTGTTCTTATTTTATAATTATTAAAATATCAAAAAGATCAAGGCTTTGACAATCAGCTGATAGTTATCCAGTTCTGCCATTCTTTTAATGACCAGTCCTACTGTCTAGAAAACATGTTGCGTGAAACGCACCAGGCACGATGGTGGCAGACTTTCAGGGAATGCTTGTTCTGTGTGCACATGCAAGATGTATTTTGTCCATCAACTCCATACACATTCAAGTTGTTCAATATGCTTATTTAGATTTAGCAATTCTTTCAAAAGAAAAAAGAAGCACTGAATTTCTTGAAGCCAGCTTATGACTAATTGCAATAGCCAATTTTCCTTCAGCTTCACAATTTGTCACTTGAGATAGAGCCGTCATCGGTGTGGGAAATTAACAAGTATATCGGCTTATTATTGCTGAGCATTCTGACTCCCTGATCAGCGACAATATTGTAGTCAGTACTCGAAACATTTCAGGTTGAGCTTTTAACCACAGAAACGATCTGTTATCTGTGGTAATGTGTTTATGTAGTTCATGTAGCTCAGTGTTCCTTTTTAAATTTGACACTTGTACAACTGTCCCTTCTCTCGGTCATTTCAGACACTATGGATTTCAGCAGTATGACACTTACACAGATCAAGAGGAAAGAGATGGACTCCCAGGTATCTGTGTGTATATCGGAACACGAGTGTGTGTGTGTGTGTGTGAGAACGCACTAGGCCTAACCTCTGCTTATGTATCCTGCAGGTGCGTGTGTTGGAGCTTGAGACACAGCTTCAGAAGGAACGGGAACGTCTTGGTGAGCTGAGGAAGAAGCACTACGAGTTGGCTGGTGTGGCTGAAGGTTGGGGCGAGGAAGCGGAGGGTAAGGCCTGTTGAAATTCTTACCGTCAACATTTCAGTACCACTTAACACTGGTAGACATGCATTCAGAAATTGAAAGCATCAATCACTCTGAGAGGATAAACTTGTTGGTTTAATGTGGATTTAGACACCGCTTCAGAACATGACCTGCTTCTTGATACTGCTGAACACAGAAGAGTGGAAATATGTCAGAAATGCTTTCAGTGAGCATTAACTTGGTTTATATTTGATCACATAAGGTCCTCCCAGCACTTTATGAAACAAAGTCATGTTTCTATTACCTTCTGTTGTATCATCTCTACAGTGAAACACGGGGCCCTATTTAGTTTTCTCGCTTCACCCATTGCAAGTTCGAGCACACGGCACCCTAATGTGCTCGCAGGAATGGAAATCAGTCCCATTCCTGAATCCCCATACTGCCATAGCTGTTTGAAGTCAGGAACGTACAGAACAGTTTGAATGTACATACTGAAACAATATTTAACCTATGCACATGCAGTTCCTTTTAAATTACCTTTTAAAAATTCTCACATTTATCTTCGACAGCTAATGCGCAACAAAAGTCATAAACTTGAAGCATGATGTTAATGGGTATTAACTAACAAGTATTTAATTGATGTGGACCTCTTGCAGTAACTCTCCTATTAGCAATAAATGTTTACTTGTGGTTGATGCAGGTTTTTTTCCCCCTTTTTTAAATTTTCTGTGATAAAATGTGTTTCTTAAATAAATATTGATGTAATGTTTGCAAGACGGATTGCCGTTTGGTCTGCATGCTTTGCACACAGAAAAAGACCTTGTGTTCGGATGGCTTATTTGCCTAATATAGTGATGTTGCTATGGTGACATCACTGTGTAGTGAGCACTGATGGCGGTCGGCTCAAATAATTCTGCTCATGCAACAAGAATAAAGCTTTGGGGGGCGAAAAGTGCCTAATTAATAGGGTGTGTAACAGAGTATAGACATGAACATGCGCCTACATGCTCTTTCTTTTCTTGTCTCCATAGGAACGGGATGAGGCGTGTCCCCATGCAGTAGCCCAGACTGGGCTTGTGCCTGCTCTCTGGTACTCACTTGTTCCTCAGTGTCCATCCCCCTTCTCTCTTCTTCACTCTCTTCGGACCTTTTATCCTTTAATAATGAATGAAAAGCCAAATAAAAAGGTGCTTTTACTTTAACTCTGCTCCTCCTCCTCTTCCCTGCGGAGTAAGGACACTTACAGGAGGAGCAAAAGAGGAGATGGTGTCTCCTTAAGAGGAGGATGAAGCATTGAAGGCAGTATGGAACGTATTTGGAGCACCCCCCAATGGGCAGAGGGAAAACTGCACCGTTACTGACCTGTCAGCTTTTTCTGAGTTTCATTCCCCATCCACTACCTCCTTTGTTTTTGTCACCCAAGGCAAATAGGAATTACTGACACTGTGCCGTGAGCTTCCGGATTGGCCGCTTCCCAGGCAGCAGCAGTATGTGACTTCCACCACCTCTTCCAGAACTCATTCCTCACTTCGTGCACACACACGCACACACACACACACACACACACACACACACACACACACACACACACACACACACACACACACACCCCATCAAACAAGCTGCTGAGCCTTCTCCGAATTGTCCCCTGCCGTCCCTCCTCCCCACAGTGGCCTTGCTCTGGACTCTGAGCTGATAATGAGCGTACGACCCACGAGAGAGGCTTCCCTCCGCACTAACACTAGCGACTCTCTGAAAACTGAACTAAACTCGGCTTTTCCCTGTCTCGCTTCCTCTGCGTGTATGTATGTGCAGTGTTTTTATTTTTCAATTGATAGTTTTTTTTTAACCATGCCTCTGAGCACTAGTTTTTCTCGTAAGTAGCCTGACGGGGCTTTTAACTGTTTAAACCGTTTAATACACAGATCACATTTTGGTTAAGGGGAATGAATTATAACCCCATGTTTAATTGTAATAACGTGATCTGTCCGCAATGACGTCGGCCACAACACATTTCATCTAATTTCATGTCCATGGCTGAAAACAAATTGACTGTTTTCACGACCCTCTGCGGCAGAAGGAGGACGTGTGACAAGAGTACCTAGGACACTGAGCTCTTTTCTACTCAATAACTTTCTCCTCGAGTGACTGTTTTCCTCTGGTGCCCTTTGACAACATTTGTAGCGCCGCTGGTAGCCTCTATCCACACTCTTGTCAAGTGTTAATACCACCCGTGTGTGTTGAGTTCCACTTTGTACTTCCTATTCCACGTCCACACACAGGACTAATTACCACATACGAGGAGAAACATCTGTGCCTTCCAACAGGTTAAAGTTCACATTCCCTCAGTAAACCTTTAATGGCTGTAGCCTTGGACTGGTTTTAAAAGGTTTGCTAGCCTGGTTTGGTGATGCCTTGGATATACTGAATGGTGTGTCTGTGTTGGGTGAGTTACTGTTGTTGTTGATTTTATTGCATTTGGAGCTTCCAGCACAATTTTCTCCAGCTGTGCGGTCCACAGAGAGGACACTCAGAATGGAGGGACATGGTGAACGTTTAAAAAGGAGGCTTATGATGTAAAGATGTGCTAGCCACCCCCTTGCTAAAGCAATCTAGACCAGATAGCCTTCTAGACCACCACTGTTTTATGAGCACAGCCTAGAGTTGGGCACCCAAAAAAAACCCTGGCTTCAATATTTGCAAGTTTCATGTCCTTGCAGGCTTCAATTACCTCAGCTCCCTCTTAAAGCAAAGCAAGCAGACAAACATGGGTTCATTTGACATTAACATATGTTCACATACAGCACTGAGATGTGTGCATGTGACACAAAGCTTTTATACTAATACCAGGTATGAAATGACGTGTGTGAGTGAGTGATTGAGAAGGCCCAAAATGTGTTTGTCTTTAACACCTTCACCCTGTCTTGTTGCACTGCTTTTGCTGTTTTTGCAAGGTATAACACTGGGTATTTAATTGAATCAGTTTATCATCACCACCTGTTTGTTCTCCTGTCTCACCCTCTGTTTTGGTTCATGTCTTATTGTCTTACCAGCCTTCCAACTGCCTCTCACTTTAGCCAGTCAGATGATATATGAATACTCAGTAACATTTTTTGGACAATATCTTTGTATGATGTACTAAACTGGGTGTGTTTTTATTATTATTTTTTTCTTCAATAAATCTAGTAATGTGTTAAAATAATAAGCCCTTTGGCTTCGATCCTCTTTGCCGCTTGTGAAGTTCATTTTTTTGTTTTTGTTTTTTGGTTACTCTTGATTTCTCTGATCTGTCATAGCATTTTGGGATTTTTCATTTCTGTAATTACAATGATATCTGAGTGTCATTTTACTGTCCGTCTGGAGTTTCTCTGCATGTTCATGCTGGTTTCCTCTTACCTCCTGAAAACAAGCCACTACATGGCCTGGCTACACTAAATTGCCTCTAGGTGTGAATCAGTGTGTGTGAATGGTGTCCCACGATGGAGTGATGGCCCGTCCAGGGAATATTCCTATCCATTTTTCCCAGAATAGACTCCAGAGCCCTACCACCATCTTACCAGTTCACTACCCAGACCACAATAAAGCAGTTACTGAAGATGAGTAAAGGTAATGAATAAAGATACAAAATATTTACTCACCTACTCCTACTGAAAACTCAAGTTGAGTCACCACCAGGGGGCAGCAACATCTGCTTCACACAGGATGATAAAATGATCTGAGAAGTGACTCACCCTGTGTGCCAAATGATACACAGTGCATTAAGGATATTCAGTATCCTCTAGTGTATTTCATCTGGACACTAACCCATTGTGGTGCAGTGTGGGATTTCATGAGCACTGGATTTATCTGCTTTGGAACATGTTTACAATATGGCAAAAATAGATCATAGTGCATATGGTGCAATTCTCACTTCTTCACTCCTAAAATATACAGACATGTAACATGTCTGCTGGTCCATCATGTGAAAGTGTGATAATGTCTATGATCAGTGAGTATTATAGTTTTTGCTCAAGATTTGCTGGAATATAGTCTTGGGTTACTTTTAAACGAATATAATATTACACCTACACTGGGTTAAAACATTAGCAATAAGGTTTTTTAAATCTTTTTCTTCTTCTTATTATTATTATTATTATATTAGGATGGAGGATTCCATATCATTTATCACTGAAGTTTTATGGTGGTATGATCAGATTTTATTATCGCTTATTAATATGCTTGTTGATTTGATTTTTAGAAGAATAGCACAAAGTAAACGTGTACATATTTTCCAAGAGTCAACAAACCCACATGAACAAAACAGCAATAGCTCTCTTAGCAACTCAGGAGGTGAGGCAAAAAAAAAAAAAATCCCAGTAGAGATTCTGTGGCAGCATCTGAAATGGGAAGTTCATACTTAAAAACTAGCAATAAATTAAAACGGTTTGCCAAAAAAATTCCTTAGAGGATAACCGCCTTAGTTTTGGTTACTTTAAGAGGACAGTTATGATGGTAATGTGGGTACTGGCCAGCTTTATTCCCTTGGTATGTGTTTATACAGGATTCCTTTATTCATTTTAATTATTTCATCTCAACAGTTGAAGCCAATCAGTGTAACACGAACAGTCATTATAAGGGGAGAAAACACTTTTTTCACTGCACTGTAGAGACTAAACATTTTAAATACCTGCCCAAATGGGTTTATTTTCTACAAAAATAAAGAAGCTTCTTGTGTGATTATTAATTCAAGTGTAATGTAATAACGTCCCCATATTCATACACTCAACACTTCCAGCCAATATCTAAACATTCACTAGAAGCTCAGTACCATGCAATTTTGTTTGTATAACACTTTTAACAATCGCCATGTCCTCAAAGCAGCTTTATACAAATTCGGATGTAGCTCTGATCCCTAATGAGCTAATGGAAAGGAAAAACTCCCAGCGATGACATGAAGCCAGACACGATAGGGAATCCATCCTCCACTGTGTGATACTGGGATTATAAATCATTACAGTATAAGTAGCATGCAGAAGAGTGAAGACATACAGCATTAAGTGTGTTTAAAGGATATTCAGTATGAGCAGTTTGGGAAGAGGATCCCTGGGATAAGCAGAGGAAAGTCATTACGTGAATCAGTCTGTATAATCTGAGACAAAAGCGAGGTTTAGCAAAATTGCTAATGCGACTTGTATATACGACTGAGCCCAGTCAGACCACTCTGTGTCAACAGTCAGGGTAACATAGGACTTAAATTCTACTCTGACATGACTCATGGTTTTTTTTTTGTCCCTGAAGTCTAATCCTGTTTTGACATGATCACTAACTCAGTTTCCAGTAGAAACATGTCTGTCCTTGAAGGTTATGAATGCATAATTGTCAGTATTCTTATATTCCACCCACATCTGACTTTTCTTCTTTTCTCTATAGAGAAAAGTTGAGTCACTCAAGGACTTCTGTAGTATTCACTATGCTGTGCTCCTTCACTTTTCAGCATCTGGTGTGAAAATGTAAGCAGGGCTTTGCGAGCTGTGCTGCCTCTTCAAACCATCATAAATGACAGAAAATAAATGTGCTCTAACATCTGCAGACCCTCCCGGGTCATGGGATGGCAAAGGCTCTGTAAGCGGAATGATTCAGGGAGCCTGAAATGTGTTTTAAGGTGCTTTACTTCTGGACTGGACTTACGGGCCACTTTAAACTGTTCACGATGATTTCGAGCCCCTGAAGGGAGATTTAAAATAAAAAATGAAATTTGACATCATTCAGCTTGTTCCATTATCAGCAGTACTGATTGCAGATGCAGGTATGAGAAGATGGCACACTTCCCCCACTTCTCGGTTCGGTATAGGATGTTCTACCGAGCAATATGGGATGTTCGAGCATTTTGTAAAACACGACAGGAATGTTGCTCTGAGGAAGGGAATGTGACATTCAAGGAAAGGATTTAGAAATGCAGTGTGAATTTGTCTTGGCAAACGTGCTTCGTTGTGGAAGGTACTGTTTCTCAGATACTAGTGAGACTCAAACACCATGTTTATTACTGCTGTGCAACAAAAGCCTGGTTAAACAGGAAGCCGGACTTCCACTTACTTTACATTTAATCTTCACCTGGAAAAAAAGAGCAAGAATAACAGATCCAAATCCAATACAGTGAAGACAAAGAGCAGGTCAGGCCAAAAGGTCCTAGACTAGATCCTGATGTATATTGACTACAGTCTTGTGAAACACTCTGTGCTAATGGTTTTGTTTTTCAGCAGACTAGTCTCTTTTCCAGCTCATTTATCCTGCAGTGTAATAAAGCTCCGTTGGCTCCCCATGACTATCCACTCTGCAGTGCTTTATCCTGCAAAATGGAAATTCACTTATAAACCCCTGAATATGATTAAACTTCTATGCATAAACAGAATGATGCCAAAGGCACAAATTGATAGTGATTTTATACTTTCATGAATATACATTTAAGGTTGTAATGCTTCTGAAGTTGAGAGCTGCTTCAGAATCCCACGGTTCTAGATTCAAGAACCTTAACCCGAACACACACTAAAACAAACTTTTATAACTGAATAATAATGGTAATCTGGTTTGATGTGCTTACTGCTAACATTTCAAATCCCAGAATCTATCATGCACATAGCTTGATATTTCTTATCAAAGCAAAGGCACTCTTCATAGTTTGTAAAATGATTAAAATATAAAAAAAAACAACAAGGCGGGTTCCGACCCTTTGCTCAAGTAGTAAATTCAGTTGACGGAGATGATCTGTGCAAGGCACACACCTCTGGACATCAGAGCATAATGACAAGCGTAAGGAATTGTCTGTGGACCTTCAAGACGAGGATTGTGTCGAGGCACAGATAAGGGGAAGGGAAAATAAGGGGAGACTGAAAACTTTCTGCATCCTTGAAGGTTCCAGACAACTCTTTCATCATTCGTGAATAGAAGTAGTTCAGGACCATAGAGACGCTTCCTGGAGATGGAGCGCAGACGAACTGTGGAGAAGAGCGTCAGTCAGAGAGGTG
Organism: Notoglanidium macrostoma; assembly: GCA_030068235.1. NCBI lineage: Eukaryota > Metazoa > Chordata > Actinopteri > Siluriformes > Auchenoglanididae > Notoglanidium > Notoglanidium macrostoma. The sequence continues at coordinate 13,481,402 of JAQQZR010000003.1, read as the reverse complement.
ACGAAAAACCAACATGTCACTCTGATGAAACTCCTTTCTAGTAGGGTAGCAAGACCGATATGACTCTTCAGTAGAAGGAACGTGACAGCTCACTTGGTGTTTTCCAAACAGCACTTGAAAAACAAGATTCCATTACATGACGAGACCAAGGTTGAACACTCTACCCTGTAACACTCTGGCACTGCATCTGAAGGAAGGCTCATCATGTGACCAGTTTCATCCCTGAAGCACAGTCATGATGTGGGGAGGTTTTACGTGGATACACAATGCCCAAGTCTCACCCTTGCCTTCCAAGTGGCTCAACAGAAGAAGCATTCACCCCGTCATCTGGAGCATGCTAGTTCTCAATGAATCCCAGTGATGCCGCAGCTATCTGTGGCCAGGAGCTCAAGAGAGCAAGGGGAGGGAGAGGTGGCACACTCTCTCTCTTGTCAATTACAGTGACGCTAGCCAATCATGGGCATCTGTGATCTCATACGGAAGTGGGCGGATAATGCTTTCCTCCGATGTTTCATGGGCAGCAGTTAGAAATGATGCGATTTGCTGGTATCACGTGCCTCGGAGGAAGCACGTGTTAACATTCGTGCTCAACTACCTCCCTCCCTTAATCTCTAAAGCGATACAAAAACAGTGCTACAGCGATGCTCCTCATTCACACTGAGAGGTTCTCCAGAGAAATGTAAGAAAATGCCCAAATGCAGATGCTTGTAGCATCAGACACTAGAAGACTTACAGCTGTGATTACTGCTAGGGTTAGTGTTTTTATAATGGATTGCAAATATGGATACAATCATCCTATAGTGTCTGACTGGCTGGAAAAAAAACCACTCATTGTGGATTTGATCCGAAGCTTTCACATCCCTCATTTAACACTGAGAGCCCTCACCATTCATCTCTCACCCTGCACAGATGGCACGATGAAATAAAGAGCAAATACATCACCCACGCTCCTTCCCACAGACGTCAGACAGCCTTACTTTCTGAGCTGTGTGTGTGTGTGTGTGTGTGTGTGTGTGTGTGTGTGTGTGTGTGTGTGTGTGTGTGTGTGTGTGTGTGTGTGTACGCCTGATAAATATTGGACCCAGACAATGAATAACGCCAATTCTCTCTCTCCACACACGTACTCCTCCTCCGCAACTTGAGAAGAGAGAAACCCAGTTGCTAGGAGACCTGATCTGCAGTGCCACTCAGAGCCCGAGACATGTGCAGCTGGAAACAGGAAAACGCAGGCCAGAGCCTGGAGAACCTCACAGAAGCAGACAGCACTAGAGTGGAGCACTTCTTCCTTTCTAAACTAAGGCTATCATTTGTTGAGATAAGTCCATATTTGCATTATATTTTTAAATTCCTCAGCTTTTTCATCGAATGACTTCCACTAATAGTGTTTGATTATCAGTTCTACAGCATGCTGAAGCCCAACATAACCTAGGTGAAAATATGATTTATATGATTGTGTTAAATGGAGGGTCATAAAAAAAAAAAAAGAACCCAACAAACCCCAATGAACAAGGCAATGTAGATCTTTTATTTTAATTTAGCTCAATCTCCAGCAGTAGTTAATATATAGTCATCATTTTATAAAAGACACTAAGCTTAAAACATTTTCAAGAGTTTAAAAAAAAAAAAAAAAAAAAAAAAAAAAAAAAAAAAAAGTGGCAAATATTGCACACCCAATTAGGGCTCCAGACAGAAAGCACAGTATGATATTCAAAGTCATAAATTACAAACCGTTCATGTTTATTTACAGTCTGGAAACACACCCATCAACCTAAACAGTGATGCCTCTCATTAATAGACGTGTAATATATGGAAATATATTAATATCTGTCATTTACATAAAAAGAAATGATGCACAGACAAAAGCTGGCCTTAAGCTACTTTTAACTCCTTAACCCTGATCTTCATCTTTGTACACAAAGACTTTCACATGCAGTGCTACAGCATTATTGTTTTTTTCTTGATCTCACAACAAATTTTGGTCATTTGGCATCTGGCATCACTCAAACCTGCAAGTGTTAGAGCTTTATGGTAATCATTGGATATTCTGGTGCTTAATAGGAGTGAAAAAATGCATGCTGGAAATGCACAACGACAAAAGGAATACATATGATACTGTATGGAATTTTATGATATAGTTCCAATATATTACCAAGCTCCACCCATAGCAGATGTACATAAGGAGTGCTGAATGAGTGCTTAGAGAACTCAAAATACTTAAACCTGTGGCCCGAGGGCCACATAAAATAACTAACATACAACTAGAACCAAGATACTGATGTCATGTTTATGATATGCCTTTGTGCTGCTTGTTGGAAATACGAGTACAATAATCAGGCTAAATTAATTAATGGCCACATCTTTATATTTATATTTTACTCCACTGAAACATTTTGCACACACTGCATATTGATAGATGAATGAAAGAAAATGGTTAGGCATTTTTGGAAACGTTGTCATGTGTTTGTGCCACGCTGCAGCAGTTGATGTTGGTCATTGCAACTGCAAAGAAAGGGCCCCTTCATGTCACTGTAGCCTATCTGCTGTTCTTGGAACTAATTATAGATGGAAGGGTTGTTTGGTTGACTTGGAGACACCAGCAAGGTGCCACAGTTAACTGGCTCTCATCTCTGGAGTTATTTTTCAGTTAAAAAATGCTTGTTGGAAGGAGGCAGTATTCCAGTGTTGTACCTCAGCTTCTGCACGTCATGTGAGAAAGCTCTGAAAACCTCGTCCTCGTGACCAGAGGTAAATCCTAAAAATATAATCACTCAACAGCAGGACTAGCACAGGCAGCTAACGGCTAACGCTGAATACAGATTTTTAGGTCCGAATACAACACAATGCATCCAGTTACACACACTGGTTAACATTCACTTTTGTATGAGAGGGCAAAGGAGAGCTACTCAGAACGGATCAGATGTTAGTGTCTTGTAAACGGAGAGACAGGGCAGTCTCGTCAGAAAGCTCTGCTTGCCAATATGACTGGTTTTACCCCTCATATGGGCCTCTTTCATTGGCTGTCTCCATCAGAGGCCCATTCAGAAACCTGTCATTATTGGCCAATGCTGGCAGTGGCCAAACTCAGCTGGATTTAGGATAATCACCTTAGTGCTCTCCTATATAGACTCTTTAACTCTGTAACCCCACAGCCCTGCCAAGTTTGGTGTGGAACCCAGATGCACACGAACACATTGGGTTGTCTTGGACTAGGATGGGTGGGACATGCAAGTATCTAGTTCGGTGTGTGTGTGTATATATATATTTATATATATATTTATATGTATCTAGGTGAGTGTACATGTCTACACACCTTTTATCGAATGTGTTCACATATTCACATGTTCATTCAGCTGGGATGTGCACACACACACACACGCACATACACTGTTCCTTGGACTGCCTCTCCTCTGTACCTTATTCAGAACCCCTGACTCTACAGCTGCCACCCTGGAACTAGGAGTGTTTGTGTGTGTGGGGGGGGGTAGAAATGTTAAATAGAATACAAGAGAGAAGGCGACATGAAACCAGCATCACTTGTTTACCCACACAGCCAGCATCTGAACTGGCTTCATCCATACATCACAGCTCCCTCAGACCTCAGTCCCAGCCATTGTCCTTTATCATGTGGGCCAGCTCGATGATAAACTTACCCTCCTTGTACTTCTGGCTGCTCTCAAAGGCATGCTCCTAAAGAGAGGCAGACAGAGAGAGAGGCAGAATAAGGACTGGAGTATCAAAAAGTGTCGGCTTCATTATTTCTTCTGGTTTTTAAATTGCTCAGGGATATACAAAGTATGAAGCTAGCTAGCCCACTGGGTATGCGTAAGCCCTAATGAGCTGTTTAGACCTATGTTACGGTTGCCTGGAAACCTAATTAACTAGCCTGAGAAGTGGGAGCTAAGATACATTATATGGCCAAAAGTTTGTGGACACCTGACCATCACTCCTATACGTGAGCCTTCCCTAAACTGTTGCCATAAAATTGGAAGCACACGATTGTACAGGATATCTTTGTGTGCTGTAGTATTACAATTCCCCTTCACTGACACTAAAAGGCCAAAACATGTCCCAGCATGACAATGCCCCTGTGCATACAGCTAAGTCTATGACGACATGGTTTTCCAAGGTTGGTGTGAAAGAACTCAAGTTGCTTGCACAGAGCCATGACCTCAATCACTGAACACGTTTGGAAGGAACTGGAACACTGACTGCACCCCAGGCGACCTCATCCTGACATCAGTGCCCGAGTGAGCACAAATCCCCACAGCCATGCTCCAAAATTGAGTGGAAAACCTTCCCAAAAGTGTGGAGCTTGGAATGATAGCACATAGGAGGAATGAATCTGGAATGGGAAGTTCAAAAAGCACATGGGAGTGACAGTGAGGTATCTACATATTTGGCAATATAATGCAATATAATAGCATATGGAGAACTAGTGCATTAATTCAGTTTTGTGGTTGAGCCACATATGTGCCTGCGTAGGCCTTCAGCGGGACTGTGAGCAGCAATGCCACTGAAATTAGAACCCAGCAGATTTTGTTTTTCACTCTGTTTTTGTTTTTTCTATGTAAAGCTACCTTGGCTGTGAGAAAGGCAATATTAAATATTAAACACATGATTATTATTACAAAGGAAAGTATGTTCATTACACATTGTGTTTGTACCCTTAACAAAAAGTCAAGTTGTTGATCAATCTTGATGTGTTTAACCATGAGGTGACTGCTACTTATACCAGGAGAGTTAGATTTGTGCTGAAGATTTTTGCTTTCATATTCCTGTGTGTTGAAAAGGTCATCAATACATGCTAATGAATCCATGTCGTAAATACTGTCGATCAGATCACGCCTTAGCCAACGTTTGTAGTTCAGTAGTTCTGACACCAAGTTGCGTCACAGCACCATGAAGTGCATGAAGTCAAGAAATAAATACCACAAAAGAATTGTGACTCGATCCAGTAAAATGAGTCAGACAGAGATGTTTCACTGGTCCTCACAAGGAAAACTGTTTAACCCTAAAGTCAGTTAAGTGTCAGGTGTAAACATTGCATTAATTATCTGCATTAATAATTATGTGAACAGAAGATCTTCACAAGGATTGTAAGACAAATGTAAGCACGTGATAAAAAAAAACAACCAAAAAACGGGTCACTATGACTCATTTTGCTGGATCAGGTCACAATTTGGTTTTGAAAACGTCAAGAAGGAGTAGGGTTTTTCTCTTTTTCTAGTTGTTTAATCTAATCAAATTTGTCACGGTCAGGCAAGTACGAATTAAAAATGTATAGCCGGGCATTCGTTAGCCCACTAGCGCTTGTTAATAATTTGTTGACCGCTGCGTCTAGTCCAGACTTCACCTCTTGTATGGCATTCCAGAAAGAAAAATGTCCCAACAATAAGTCTATAGCCTACCAACCTGGTCACCTTGGATATGTTAACTATATACAGATAATTTGCTTAATCTGAATCTGCTTCCCAGAAAATAAAGGTAAGGAGCTGCATATGGATAGCTTCCCTCATGTAGTTACTGACGTATACTTTCAACTCAAGTCACTAACTCTGAATACGTTCCTCTTTCTAGGAAGTGGATGGCTCTTTGCAAATTTCCCAGCATCAACCTGTCAATGCCTCCAAACAACCTTATTAATTCATGGTCCATTCCTAAATAACGGGGTCACCTTCAGGTGCAAATGTGAGGTGTATTTGTTTCTACATTTCTCTGTATGTGTGTGCACTCTCGGGACAGCGAATAACTTTTCTGGTAAGCCCGAACAGAAATTCAGACCCACCAACACGTAAAAATATCGGCAAGCAGTGCAGCTGCTTAGCGAAAATGCACACCATGTGAAGAGCAAAGCCCCTTAGGGACTGACTTGAAGTGCAGACTTCCAATCTTTGCATAGTGTAACAGTAGGTTGTTATCTATTTTGGGATCCTAGATCAGCTGATGCGTATCCATGACCGTAGTAAACCCAAACACACTCCTGTGCTTATAAGAGCTTATGAACATACCAGAATACAAATACAGGAATGAGCCAAATGTTTGTGAACACAAATAATTGTGTTGCCTGGAGAGCATCTAATGGTGTAAACATGTCTGTATATGTCATTACACTCACATATTTCCATCCCAATGTAGTTTTGCAGTTCTCACAGTAGATGTCTGCTACTGCGTGTAGACCGGTGAGGAGCACTCGCTCTTCTGCTGGACCACAACCTACATTCACCCTATTGGGAGACAGACAGTCAGATACATAGAACAATAAGTATATATATGAGCATATGACAAATGATAAACCTTTTAATCAGATATTATCTACTACAGCTACCTTACTCCATTTCTGCAGGGCTAGAGTCCAATACAGTTTGATTGGTACATTGCTTTAACACATCTGATTCAAATCCTTAGTTAATGACCCTGTTTTGTGGTGTGTTAGGGCAGGAAAATGACCAAACTGTGTTGGAATTTGTCCCCTGAGGACTTAAGCACTTTTGCGATATACTTACACAGAGTTGAAAAGATAGGCTCTGCCTTGACTTCCTTGAAAGGACTAAAAGAAAAGCAATGAAACAGCTTATAAGCATCTCACAATAGATTTGTCTGTCAAAACCATATTTTGTCTCTGTGCCATGTTAAGCAGTGACAACAAGCTGTGCAGCATCTGCTAGTCTGACCTCAAGCTGTCATCTCCCCTGCTCTGATCATGTTTGCTGTTGCCTGCTACCACAGTTTGACATGTATTCAGTCTTCCATTTGCATAATGACAAATAGTTTCTTAGACTGACTAAAAAGGTGAATAATTCATTAAAATTTATCTTTAATCTTTTTCTCCAACTGAGTTTGGCAAGAAACTCCATACAGAAATCATGATCACCTTAGAAATGAGCTCGTCATGGTTGGCGAGGTGTGCCCGGCAGTGGATGCAGCTGTAGGTCCGGTGACAGGTGGGAAGGTAGGCCTGGAAGGTTTTGGAGCGCGTCATGGTGAGCATAGGCGGGCTTGGTGCACGTTGCACGAAGGGGCTGCCGGCCCAAGACGGCTCACACGGGAAACAACGCAACACACACGTGAGGGCCGTGGTGGTGCGTGGGGTGGGACACACACACCTGTGGAGAACAGCTGGTCTTTATATATGATTTGTTATATACACAACACTTATCTTACAGACTGTGCACACAAGAGAGCGAGAGAGACAGAGCGAGCAAAAAACTGAACTAGATGCATGTTGTGGATTGCAGATGACAATATGAACTGACTGGCCACTTTAAGAGAAACACTTATACACTTGCTCATGTATCCTTGAACACATTGTCTACAATCAACTGTCACTCTACCTTTCACAGAACAACTTCCAGGATCCTAATAAGTCTGGTTTCAAAGTGGCACATTCCACAGAGACTGCCCTTTTGGCTGTAACTGAGAAGCTATATGCTGCTAGATCAGCCAAACTGTCTTCAGTCCTCATCCTCCTCGACCTTTCAGCAGCATTTGACACAGTCAACCACAAGACTCTCATGTTCATCATTAGGAGTCTTGGAATTCATGGCTCAGCATGGCAACGACTCGCTTCCTGTCTAGAAGGCCAGTCATATCAGGTGATGTGGAAGGGATCCACATCTACTCTCCACTGGTGTCCCTCAGGGCTCGGAAGTTTGTCCTCTTTTATTTTTTCTCCATACTAGAGCTCTTGGTGAGGTAATATCCTCAAATTGGTTCTCACACCACTGCTATGCAGATGAATCAACTAATCCTTTACTTTCCTCCCTCAGACACTAATATTTCCGCCCGGATCTCTGCATGTCTGGCAGATATCTCATCTGCTGAAACTCAACCCCAGCAAAAATCAACTGCTATTCATCCCAGCTCATTCATTCCCACATCAGGATCTTGTGATCTCCCTGGACAACTCTTTGATCTTTCCTTCTGTCACTGCCTGCAGCCTTGAGGTAACTATGGACAATCACCTGTCTTTTTCTTCTCATATTGCTAATCTTTCTTGCTCATGTTGATTTCTCAACATCCGGAGGATCCATCCATTTCTTTCCGCACAGGCCACTCAGATACTTGTTCAGTCCCTTGTCATCTCAAGACTAGACTACTGTAATGCACTCCTAGCAGGTCTGCCTCTGAGCACCATTCGACCTCTGCAACTGATCCAGAATGCAGCTGCACGACTTGTTTTCAACCTTCCCAAGTTCTCCCACACCACCCCATTGCTACGCTCTCCACTGGCTTCCCATAGCTGCCCGCATCAGATTCAAAACGCTGATGCTTGCTTACAAAGCCAAAAATGGACCAGCACCCTCCTACCTCAAAGCACTTATCACACCCCACACTGCACTGCGCTCCCTCCGATCCTCCAGCCCTGCTCAACTGGTTCCACCATCTCTCAAGACACAAGGAAGGCAGGCATCTAAACTCTTCTCTGTTTTGGCACCTAGGTGGTGGAATGAACTTCCCCTAGATGTCCGAACAGCTGAAACACTGGGTGTCTTCAAACGACAACTGAAGACCTGCCTCTCTCGTAAGTACTTGGACTAGCACTTTATTTATTCTTCACTTAAAAAAAAAAAAACCCACCTTTCTGTATTACTTGCCAACAGAGTTTATATCATGATGGTATTCTTAGCCCAGGTCCTAGTGAACCAGTATCAGAATATATTTGCTGATAGAGCACTTATTTAAGTCGCTCTGGATAAGGGCTTCTGCCAAATGCCGTAAATGTAAATGTCATGTATTTATTCAATCAGCCAATCATGTGTCAGCGGCACAATGTAAAAGATCATGAGCTTACAAGTCAAGAGCTTCAATTAATTTTCATATAAAATATCAGAATGTAGCATGGTTGCTTATTCTAGACTGGCTTGATTGAGGATTTCAGAAAATAATGATCTAGGATTTTCACAAACAACAGTCTAGAATTTACACAGAATTGTAAAAAAATTGGTAACACCTAACTGATCAGAGAGATCAGAGGAGAATCGCCAGACTGTTACAAGCTGACAAGAAGGTTATGGTAACTCTAAAAACAACTTTTTACAGACATGATGGGCAGAAAAGCATCTCAAAAGGCATAACGTGTGGACCCTTGAGGTAAATGACATAAAACAGCATAGACCCACATCGAGTTCCACTCCTGTCAATCAAGAACAGGAACCGGAGACTACAGGTTCACCCAAACTGGAAGGGTGAAGATTAAAAAGATTAAAACGTCACCTGGGTCTAATGCACGTCTACGTGCAGATGGTAGGGTCAGAAATTGGTGTCACAACCATGAACCCTTAGACACTACCTGTCTTGTGTCAACAGTTGGTGGTGGCTAGTGATGGTGGTATAATGGAGTGTGCAGTGTTTTCTTGGCACTCACCGTGGCCCCTTAATACCTATCAGGCATCATTTTAATGCCACAGCTTCTTTATGGTAACAAATTTCCCATCTAATACAAGGCTTCCAGCATCTGCCATGTAACAAACAAACCAGTCACAAACTGGTGTTTGGTGCACTTCAGTGGTCTCCCCCATCAACAGATCTGAATCCAATAGAGCAAAGTTGTGATGCAAACATGTCAACATGGACCAGAATCTCACAGAAATGTTTTCAACAACTTGTGGAATCCATGCCACATAGGCCTTAAGTTATTCTGTAGCAAAGGGGGTCCTGTCTGTTATTAGTATGGTGTTCCTAATAAAGTGGAGTGTATAGTTATAAGACTGTAGGACTATGTTTTGAGAGGCAGATCCACAGTAGCCGCAATGAGCTGTGGTTAACAATTATGTCAGCCTGTGGAAACGGAGAGAGCTTTCTGGTCAGTTGGTAGAAACGTGCAGCAATGATAAAAGCTTCTGTGGGGAGAATAAATGTAAATATATGTAACAGTAAATGTAAATGTTGAGACCTCTGCAGCAGGAGAAGGCACTGGGGCTAGGAATCAATGCTTCTGTGGGCTCGGAGTGGAAAAGCAACTCTTGTGTTCTCTCTATTGTTACCCAGAAAAGGCGTGGGCATAAAGAGTCCACTGAGAGCTTGCATACACACACACACACACACACACACACACACACACACACACACACACACACACACACACACACCCACACACACACACA
>JAQQZR010000003.1:13447499-13464759 GCA_030068235.1 Notoglanidium macrostoma | reverse complement strand
GTGTGTGTGTGTGTGTGTGTGTGTGTGTGTGTGTGTGTGTGTGTGTGTGTGTGTGTGTGTGTGTGTGTGTCTTGGAGTGTATCCAGTCTGGGTGTGTAGGGATTTGCCCTGGTTTTTTCTTTCAGTCTTGTTTCCCAGACCCCTTAGTCAGCCAGACAGGAGCTCACGTTTCAGAAAAGCGTTTGAACACACACACACACACACACACACACACACACACACACACACACACACACACACACACACACACACACAGTAGTCTCCTACATGCAGTCACACAAACAGATGCATTCACAAACAAACGTACTGGCACATGGGCGACCTGCTGTGTCCCCAGTATACCCTGAGCTCATCACTATAAGGGTATTTCAGGACTCAGCCAGTCCAGAGCCCTACCTACACTTTGCTCAGGAGCCTGGGGTGTTTCATTACAGTTTAGCACTGAAATATTAGCTGCCCTATAGTATGCTCTCAGGCAACACACAGAGAAATAAGCATCTTTTTTGCTGATAAAATAAGAATACTGCATTGCCATTACTGAGAAAATGTAATATCGTATTGTAACTACAGAGAAAATAGCAACCCTTTTAGTGGCAATTAATTTTGAATGGGGCAAATTCATAATGTTTTCGTAATGTTTTAGAGGCCAAAGAAACTTAAGTACTGTCCCCAGAGGTCCTCTGCCAACACAAACATCCACTAGTGTGCAACCATGAAATGAGATTAAAAGGAAAATGTGGTGTGGTTAATGAGGAAGGGCAGATTATTAAATCCTCTCCAATTGATTTAATCTAATTCAGTCTGAACTAAAATGAGAAGAAAATGTACTAATCTACTGCTAAAATCTGAAACTCTGACCTAGGTTTAAATGATCACAGCTGTATGAGACAAAGACCTGCCTTGATTTCACTTTCGGATTATTTGACTGTTGGATTCAGTATGTCGTATCTTATTTCATACGCAGACTGCCTTTGAGTTTCTTTTCCCAAACCTTCAGGGTGTACTTCCACAACACTAATGGACATGAAGGGGAAAAACAAAGAGGGGAATAAATATTCAGGCCTGCACTATGACAAAAGAGAAAGCAGTTCAACACTATATACTAGTTGAGAAAATCACAGTGTCAGAAAAACCACAGCAACAGAAACAAGCCCGGATACGTTTTTGGGTTCCATACAGTCAGTGACCACCAACCATCCTGATTCCCCAGTAACATCGGGATTTGGCCAAAATCTGACACTGAACCATCCCGTCTCCCTGCGTTTCCTCAGTTCCTGCTCCGACTCATGATCCTAGTTTCTAGTGCAAGTTCCTAGTTACAAATGGGTAAAAGGAAATGGAAAAGCCAGTGGCTCAATGATATCAATGATGGATCTCTAAAAGTAATAGTTTAGAGTCAAAATTACACACACATTTTTGTATAGCGCCTTCATAGATTCATCAAGTATACTTCTAAATTAAGCACTAAATCTGCATTAGCAGAGACAGAACTACTAAGGAGAATAAATCAGTTCCTCCTTCTTGGTGCTTGGTGGTGTTTGGATTTTCATTGACCACTTTAGCTTTATCTTGGTTCCAAGGTAACTGATAGTGGATGGACTACAGAATAACAACAATGAAGTTCATCACGTTAAATACGGATTCACTGTGTCAACCAGAATAATCTTAAGTGTCCAAATACATTTAGGTCTAATTATGACAAGTTTATTATATTTATGTTTATAAATTCAACGATCTATTCATCCATCCAATATCTAAACCCCTTAATCTGTTAAGCGTTGCAGGGAAGCTGGAGCCAATCCCAGCTGACTTCGGGCAAGAGGTGGGGTACATCCATGTGTTAGCCAATCCATCGCAGGGCTAACCCAGAGACGAACAGCCATTTACACACACATTCACACCTGTGGGCAATCTACAGTAGCCAGTTGACATAATCTGCATGTCTTTGGACAGTGAGAGGAAATAAGAGCACCCAGAGGAAACCCATGCGGAGACAGGGAGAACATACTAACACAGAAAGACCCCAGTCGGTTGCCAGGTTTGTATCCCAAACCTTCTTGCTGTGAGGTGACCGTGCACCACCGTAATGCCCCAATATAACAAACTGTTTTTTGGGAAATGTTTGAAAAGTGCATCTTTCTTAAAAATAAATGCTACTTGATTTGGCATGATTTCTAGCAGTGAATTTCACACATTTGTAACTTTCTTTTTGTCAGAGCATGTTGGTTATTATTGCCATTAAGCCTTTTATGTAAATGGAAGTTTTGTATTATGAGTAATGAATTATGAACTGAAGATAGTCAAAACTGATGAATGATAAACATGTTAAATGTTGTACTTTATAAATTCAGCTCGATAATATCAATACTAACTCCATATTTTTAATAAATATGTTTTTGTCAATCGTATTATTAAATTGTAATGCATTCAACTCTCAGACAGCAGTGGCCCTTATTCAGGGCATCAATGTTAAGCACAAAATCTCAAAACAACAACGGCCCATCACACACCCCAACTCCACCCTCCTGCCGCTCGTGCACGCGAGCACACACACACACACACACACACAAACATGCATACAAAACCTCACGCTCAGAAATCAGTGTATAAAAAAGTTCAAATAATTGTATAAAAACTAAGCCACAGTCCTGCCTCTCTTCCTTGAAGTACACCTCGGTAAGTGGCTGATGCAGTGGTGATGGGTGGTGCAGTCTGCACTGTGTACACTCCTGCCGAGCACAACAACCTTCCTTATGTAACCGGAGCAGTACTGCCCGTAGAAATAACAGCAGCAAGGGGGGCAGACTGTGCATGTCCTTGTGTTCCACTCATCACTGCAGTGGAAGTGAGGCAAGCCCTAAAGCCTCGAGAAGCCTTTCTCACAACCATTACACTCTGTGACGGTACCAAGAGGACACAAGGTACAATATATTGGGGTAAAAGTGTCCTCCACTTTTGTGGTTGTTAAAATGAAACAGATTTCCTCTCTCTGTCTGTCTGAATGTGATTTGTCAAAGATGGGACATAAAACCAAGGTCACCTAAAATACTGAGATCAGTGTTGTGTCTGCTCTGTACTAAATAAACAGGGGTGTAAACTCTCTCACTACTTCATCCATCCATCCATTATACTACTTCTCCGTCAGGGTCGTGGGGAAGGTGGAGGTAGTCCCAGCTGACTTTGGGTGAGAAGCAGGGTATCATAGGGCTAACACAGAGACGAACAACCATTCACACTCACATACACGCCTGTGGGCAATGTCTTTGGACTGTGGGAGGAAACCGGAGCACCCAGAGGAAACCACGCAGGGGAGTGGGAGAACACGCAAACTCCATACAGAAAGGCCCCAGTCGACTGGCAGAAAGATCATCACTGCAGATATAAGACCATATTCAGATGTGGAGAACAGCAGATGCCCTCAACAGAGTCACACCAGTGAAAGCTGGGCGAGAGAGCTAATGTTTGATTAGACATGTTTAACTTTGTTTCATTCAGATGCACAGATTTTGTTTGGTTATATACTGCTAAGAAATGGATTACACAAACACTACACACTGTCATTATTAAGTTTGAATTATTGTAACTTTAATAATACCGACTGTTTTAAGCAGTTGACATTTTATGCTAGTGAACAGCAGCTACAGCTGATTCTTGACTAGCTTCTGATATTTTTCCCTGATATTCCTGCTGTAATTATATAATTCCTACATAACATATGTCCGGCCCCTCCTCATTCTTTTCCCTCCTCAGTGTCACATACACACTGGCTGCAGCCTACACAACACTAAAACCACAAACCAATACTATACGTAATATACAATCCGCCAATCGGTGATAGTTAGGAAGCTCGATAGGATGATGGCATATTGCTCACATTCTCACAAGCCTAGTGTGTATGCTATGCATGTATACACATGGTTTATTTCCAGACAGTACTGTATCTCAGTGTTTTAGCCATGGATATAAAAAAACATCTTCAAAATCTAGTTGCATTAGATTGTTGCTAACTACTTTCTTACATCTATGTAATTTGCTGTTACAGTCATTATACATTTCTGCATATCACAGGTTAAGTAAATATAATTTATACACGCACAGCTTAACTGCTGCAAGCAGAATGCAGGTTAACGTACATGTACAACGACAAACGTTTAACAGAAGAAGAAAAAGAAGAAGAAGAAGAAACACATGACATGGGCAGCACAGTCATGCAGTGGTTAGCACTGTGGCCTCACAGCAAGAAGGTTCTGGGTTCGAACCTGCCAGTCGAATGGGGTCTTTCTGTTCGCAGTTTCAGTTTCTGCTGGGATTAACTCCAGCTTCCCTGTGACCCTGACAGATGAGCGGTATAGATAATACTAATAAAGGTATTTTTCTATAGACTTGAAATACCTGTGAGGTATTTTATAAATTCATAACAGGAATCCCCAATAACAAGATTAGATAAATCACAAAGTATAAACTTTATATAAGTGTCTGAAGCATATTTTATTTCATATTTGTGATATACAGGTCTGAGACCACACCGAAAATCTGGGATTTTTGTTTTATAATAAACAGAAGGTTCTAGAATTTTTAAATATTTAAAACAAAGAAAGTAAACATTCCACAGCTCGAACATTTCACATTCAAGATTCTGCACTATTTCTAGGTCCCTGTTTAAATGTATGCAAAGTTGTGATTTGAGATGCTCCTCATGCCTAAGCTCTTCTACTGAAGTACATGCTCAAACGACACTCTGATGTATTTGATCTAAAATGGATTATAAGGTTTGGCACAAACTTGTGGAGCCTTTGCCAGCTCGGGTGCACACTGTCATAAAAGCAAAAAAGGGGAAGTACCAAATACTAAGAAACTCTGAAATTCATCCATCCATTATCTATACCGCTTTATCTGTCTGGGTCGCGGGGAAGCTGGAGCCAATCCCAGCATCTTGGGGTGAGAGGCGGGGTACACCCTGGGCAGGTCGCCAGTCCACCACAGGGCCAACACAGACAAACAGTCACACATGCACCCCTACAGGCAATTTAGAGTAGCCAGCTGACCTAATCTGCATGTCTTTGGACTGTGGGAGGAAACCGGAGCACCCGGAGAAAACTTGCACATGCAAACATGCAAACTCCACACAGAAAGGCACCCTGGGTGACCCAGGGATCGAACCCAGGACCTTCTTGTTGCAAGGTGACAGTGCTAACCACCGCACCACCGTGCCGCCCCTATCAAATATTCATAACATTAACTAAGAACCAAGTTCGAGTTACAGATTTCTTTAAAGTACACAGTTATTGAAGATAAATTATTTCTTATTGCTCCATCTCGTGTCACCTAGATGAGGATGGATTCCTTTCAGGGTTTCCTCCTCATGTCTTCTCAGAGAGTTTTCCTCATCACTGTCACCTTGGGTTTGTTCTTCAGGGATAAATTTAATTCGCTGCTTTGTGACAATGTTGTTAAAAGCGCAATATAAATAAAATCCAACCAAATTGAATTGGATCAATTAATAAAACTTAAGAGTTATGAACAACAGTTGATTTTTTAGATGGCAAAAGCTTTGCAAAGCATATTAATATAATAATGATTGTGTTACAAGAAAAATATATCACTTTGAAACCATAGAGATCCCATAATAACACCTTGAAGCAGATGGAAATGCAGATTAAATGGTTTATTAGGAAAACCAGGCAGAGAAATCCAGAACATGATTCATTAAATGTGGTTATGAAACAGGCATAAATTCAGGAGATTGACAAAAAAACCCCAACAATACTTAGGCCAAACTTATAAAACCAAGAAGCATAAGTATTTGGACGACACAATGAGGATACATATCGCTATAGTTCAGCTTATATTTCTAAGAAAAAACTGAGAATTCTCCATCAGAAGACCTACAATAAATAGTCTGACCTGCCATAATATCCAGTTTCATTTGAGCAAACGCTGGTTTCTTTCATGTTGGCTGTAAACATACGAAAAACATGCTTGCTAAACGTTGACACTCCTGTTTGACATGTTCAGTGTGATAAACCCTCTTTTTTTGATATTTTCATAATAGTACATAATGAAATGTACATATGTACATAATGGGTTATCTATGACGAGAATCAGCTGTTCAATATGAATTCTAATTGTGCCAGAAGTAAACAGCTTATATCCTGAGTATATAAAGCACATGGATGGTAGGCCAAGTGTGAAGCCGTGCTGATTTCCTAGTGATTTGTGTGAACTCTAAGTCTTATTCTGATTGCTATTTCGTGCATGACCCCTGCTACACGTCTCGGCTTTCTTGGAAGGTTGACTTGTCCTTTGGTTCTGGTAACCCATGAATCTGTTCAGTGCTCTGACCCTGGTCTGTCCTCTGGACCACATTGATCGATTACGCTCTGGATCATGAAGTTATGTGCATTTTGTGTATGACCTTGGACTATTTATTGTTTATACTCTCTGGACTGGTCCTAACTATCTGTGTATTACAAAAAGGACCCCAGAAACCTGTTGTAAGTCCTGCAGAAAGTCCCTCATAAAATAAAAGCACATTCTCTGATCTTTTCATATCTGAAATGTAATGCCTCCTGCCAATATATTCACAACTCTTTGAATTCAATTCAAGTTTATTGGACAATCTGGACAGGTGCATCATCAAGAGGACGTCCCCTTTGATAAGCTCATCTCAGGATGTCATGGCATCTAAGTTTCTTATATCTATGGTATAGCCAGCACACTGCACACTGACACTGGTACTGACATGTGTGTGTTAGTTGTAATTGCACTATACAGTGTGACCCAAATGAGGATGGGATCCATTTTGAGTCTGGTTCCTCTCAAGGTTTCTTCCTTTTGTCATCTCAGGGAGTTTTTCCTTGCCGCTGTCGCCTTGCATCATTGGATGGATGGATGAATTTATAGATTCATAAATTTATATTCAGACTTTATATTCTTCTGTGAAGCTGCTTTGTGACAATGTCTATATAAATAAATTGAATTGAATTGGCAGACTGGTAGGTACAGAATCAACAAGGGCTTTTATATTTTAAGCATACTGTTTAATATGCTAATATGCACTTATCAGTCACATGGATCGGGGGCTTTCAAACTTCTTGTATCCAAGGAAACCTTTAACGATGAAATAAATTCCATGGACCCCCTCAGTACAGTTTTATTTATGAACATAATACAAAATTTCAAATATTAGGCTCATTATTTTAAAGTGTCCTATAATATTCTGGCTATTTATTGGAAGCATAGAGATTTTCATTCCTTGGACACATTAGGTCCAAGTTGGATTATTTATAAGCTACTTAGGCTAGTCAAATAGGTTAAATACCGGTAAGAAATTTAACTATTTTTCATTTAATATGTATTTACATACATATTAACAGTCCTTTAAGTGAAGCAGGCTATTGTTCCAACTATTCTGTTGGGCCTACTATTAGGTACGGGACTGTGCTGATGTCAGTCATGTGGTGGAACACTATTTATATGTACTATTTTGTATGCTAGCAATTGTCAGTCCTCTGGGTGACTAGGGCTACTATTGTGTACTACTTGGTTGGTAATACAGTACAGTTTAGTACCATTTAGAGGTCGATCACATGGTGGCATGCTATTTGTTTGCTTGTTTGTTTTCCAACCTGCTACCACATGCTCCCTTCGACACAGTGAAGGCACAAGGCAGCCAAACAAACGGTTGCTCATGCTGCATCACAGGCAGCGTAACATCGATCCACGCACCTTACATGTGCTTCTGTTCCTGTGATTGACAGGGGAGAGAGAGTGCCATCGCATGGCCATTCTTACTCTTTAGAACAGCAGTGTGTTCTTTCAGACATAACCTTGACATAGTATGTGGTTGTTCTGACCGTATGTACACTAGCTTGCACAAGTTTGTAATTAAGCTTGAAATGAAAGGTTCAGTCTTGTCAAATTTAGCAAATCATGGCCTGCTGTCCATTCTGTGTGTGTGTGCAGAAAAAAATACAGTGCTCGTACACAGCCCTGGATCTGTAAATGGGGTAACAAAAACTCTTCCAGCCAATCAGCATCAGGGGGTGTATTCCAGTCAATCACAGAACAGGGTTCGACATTGGAGGGGGGTGTCGTCGATAGTGTTGTTGCCTTGACAACGCGTGTCTATCAATTTGGGGGGCAGAGCTTCTGAAAGAGCATTGAAGGGAGTGTGTATTAGTTTGGCTGATGAGTTCAAATATCAACAATCTTCTCCAGAATCGAATATTCCCCCTCTATCTAAGACATTGTTTGTCTTGTTTTGTTTGTAAATAAACTGATATAAACATAGTTAAAACATTACTAATGTTGCGAAATGATTACTACTGCTTAAAATTACTTATATTTTCTTATTATTACACATTATTAGTGATTTATAATGCATTATTCAGATATGACTTTATGACATCAGCCATTACTCCAGTGTCCTAATGACAAACGCTAATCCTAAATTTTTATATCATTCATCTTTCATGTTGATATGTTAATCCATTATCAAAGAAACCTTTGTAGCTGAATCCTGTTATTCTTTACAATAAAGCAAGTAAACTGTCTTTCCTTGGGTTGCGAGGTATTTGATGCACTGGCATTTCTGATGTTCAATTACGGATTCAAATCTGACCAAAACAAAACAGCATCCTCAAAAAAACGTCACTCTATTGTTGTTTTGCGAAATGACGACTACTCCATGCATAGATTTCCTGCAAAGGTGTCCAAAATGATCTTAATAAAAGAGATCCTACTGGATCTAACTTGGGGAAAAAACAGAAGGCCCAGACATACAATGACACAAAAGGATAAGGATATCGGAGTCTCAACTTTGAGAAAAGCTGTCTTACAGGTCCTCAATTGGCTGCTGCCTTAAATAATGCAAGCCAAATACCAAGGTCATCAGCAACATGGAAACGACAACTCGATGGTGCTGGCCTTACAGGTAGAGTTTAAAAAGGAAGCCATATTTGAAACTGGCAGATTAAAAAAATGGTTAAAAGGACAAAAGAATGCAGGCATTGGATGGTGGATGACTGGGAAAGGAAGGAGAACATACATAAGATGTAAGGTAAATGAAAAGATGCTGGAGGTCAAGCATCAGAGAGCAAATGTGACGGTATGGAGCTGCACTGGAGTGCAAGGAACAATAAACCTGAAAGTTTACCACTCTATTTTATGATGTCAGGTCATGTGGTCAGTTGAAAATTTCATCATGCAGCATGACAATGATCCGTATCGTACCTATAAGGTATAAGGCAAAAATTATTTGTTGAAGAAATAGGAAACCAGATTACAGCCTTCATTAATGCACTGCCCTGTACAACCTCCAGGTCTCAACCCTATTGAGCTACATTGAAAAAAATGCCCTACAAGCCAGTCACACCTCTGGGAAGAACTCCAGGAGCTGTGGCCTGAAATTTCCCCTGACTATCTTTAAACCCGACAACTAGAAGGCCAAATGTCTGCAAAGCTGTAACTGAAGGAGTCTGTTAAATAAATTGTATCAAATAAAAATAAGTTGACATTGTCACTGTAATGTCTGCTTACTCTTATGCTACCTTGATTTAGAAAAAAGATACCAATTCTTTCAAAAACAAAGAAATGTATAAGTGATTCCAAACTTTTATACGCTAGAGTACTGTACATACTATGGGACGTTGAATGATGCCCAGATGTAACATTAGTTCACTATGAAACAAGGGTATAAACACACAGTGATAAATATGAATATGAACAGAGAGGAATAAAATGATTATAAAAGGGGTTCTCGGACTCTTTTTGCAGCTAAGGACAATGTTAATTGTGAAATAAATCCATCCATCCATCCATCCATCCATCATGTATACCGCTTATCCACTGCAGGTGAGCTGGAGCCAATCTCAGATGACATCGGGCAAAAACGGTTCAGCCGACCTAATCTGCATGTCTTTGGGCTGTGGGAGGAAACCAGAGCACCTGGAAGAAACCGACGCAGGCATGGGGAGAACATGCAAACTCCACAGATACCCCTTTTCCACCAGCAGGGAACGGGTTCATTGTGGTTTGCGCACCGAAATTTGAACCGTTCTGAGAATTTCAACCAAAAATAAATTTGTTCGGAACTTGAAAAGTTGGGAACCAAAAGATAGCTATTTTTTCCAGTGCAAATCATGACATCAGTGGGAGTTTGGAGAGGAAGCAGAGAACAGCTATGGAGAATGCAATTTAAAAAGGATAAAGCAGACAAATATCTGCAATAGCAGAACAAAAGCTCACAGGTAATCGGTGCAACCCGCTATCTTAATGCTACTACCGTTACTTCCGTTGTGCATTGTACAACATCCTCCATTGATGATGCATCCATGATCACAATGCTTCTGCTCAAAGCTGGTGGAAGCATGCATTAGTTTGCTAGCTGACACCAAGGTTATAGAATCCTGAACCGAACCAGTTCAAGAACCCATTCCCGGTTGGTAGAAACAGAAAGGCCCCAGTAAACTGGTAGATTCGAACCACAATGCCACCACTTGAATCCAACTTTCTAACACTTCTCACATTATTTTAATGTGTACTGTAATATTTTGCCTATTTATTAGAGCCATGGAGCTATGTCCACCAACAGAAAACATTTTTATAGGCCTACTGGTTGAGTTATTGAGTCTGGATATATCAGATTCAGGTCAAGTGAGCAGTCAAACAGGCTAAAACAAGAACTGAGTAAGAAATTGATGAGGTTTGAAAACCACTGGATGGCAGAAGCTCGTGTAAGCAAACATCTGCACATACAGCACTTCTGTTGCAGTGCACGCGCCCAGCTCTATAAACTACAGCCTGTCTGCTCTCTGTGTGTGTGTGTGTGTGTGTGTGTGTTTATAATTCATCAGTACAGAAACAGCACAGGGATGAACGCTGACTCTATGATTCTATAGACTGTGCTGTTAAAGGGGGGACGCTGAAATGACGCAGTAGAATAACGAGCTGCTCGGCTTTTTATTTTCACTTAACACCACTGACAATAAGTACAAATGTAAACAGTTTATATGAAACACTTCATTCGCAGTGTCAGCCTTATTAAAGGGTGTCCCTTAAAACAGCACCACGGCGAAATCTTTGGTCCAAAACACTGACACGTACCTGCATGCATTCAGGTAGCAACAATAACAAACTCATCAACAAGCAGAAGTCTGCAAATATGTGGCTAACGTTACTGATTCATTAAACATGTCAACACAAAGTTTCTCACGTGCAAACACATAAAGACAAATAAATAACGCTAAACTTTACCTTTGAAAAGTAGGAGACCACTGAAAGATACCGTGTCTCTCAATGTAAAGGAAAAGCCAGCGCTTTATATTTTGGAGAAGCTGTGTGTGTGTGTGTGTGTGTGTGTGTGTGTATTTCCTCTGCAGTGTTTTGGGGTGTTTCATGTAATTGAGCAGAAATCATCCTGCGCGTCACCTAGCCAGACTGACACCCGTGTCCACCAATCAGAGAAAGGGCCAGCCTAGCAACACCGCGCTGATTGGTCAAAGGGAGGTGGAAACAAAACTAGAGCTCATCAGTGGCCTGTCTCATGAAGCAGGGTTTATTCGTTATCTAGCCGGAGTTTGATCACGTTCTGCATTTTCTATTTCAAGACGACGGATCACTGTCAACCACTATCACCATGGCAACCTCTACACACCTAACCTGTCTCTAGCTGGGTTCCTGACTATGTAGATAAGATCCCTGTTAACAAAACCTTTCATGCGCGTCCTCGTTAACAACTTTCAACTGTCCATTCAGCTTGGCTACGTGTCGACGCGCTCCTGCGCGTGCATGGGCAAAGCATGACGTTCGCACGGCGTCAAATCACTGCCAGAAATAACGCGCGAGCACGTGACGAGTCACACTCGGGCGAGCGAGACCACCCACGCGCGCATTTGGCAAAAAGAGTCGCGCGCCGAGTTCGCCACTATCCTTATGTGGCAGGATAAACGGGTCAAAGTGCATCAGTAAATAGGCGCATTTAACTATTAGTAGTGAAGAATTACTTGCTAGAAATTTTGCCTGTAGATAAAGCAAATTCTGAATTAAAAAGTCATATAGTTTTACTAGCCCTTGCTACTATTAAAAATATTTTAAAACATTAAATTTACGAAAACCCGCGTTCAATTCTTCAAAAATGATGCTACTACTTTGATATTAACAAGGCCTCTGCTGATAATGGCCGAATTTTGCTGGTAAGTAGGCTAAGTAACATGGCTGTAAGCAAAAGGGTTTATTTCTTTGAGCTTAGAATGAGCAAATACACAAAATCCGGTTAACTAGCACTCGTTAATGAGACGAGGACATTAAGGACATTCTGTTGATTTACTTATTTTTAACTACTAATTTACTTTTCTTCAATAAACGGTTGGATGTCACCTCTGTAGTCAATATTATAATATAATTGAGAAAGAAAAAAATGAAGGGAAAAGGAGCTAAAGAGATGATGCATTTTCCTGTTAAACATGCTCCAAATTCTCTCAGACTAGAGACTCCAATCTGTGAAACTGTATTTTACTCAATAATGGCATATATCTATTGAGGTATTGGGTAACAGGCACCAAGATGTTAGCAGCAGATCTTTAAAGTCCTGTTCTGTTCCCCCAGGAAAAAACATCTGGGGAATTTTGAGGCCAAGTCAACACCCTGAACTGTCATGTTCCTCGAGCCATTCCTGAACAATTTTTGCAGTGTGGCAGGACGCTATGACTAAAATTACAAACCAGGGGCCCAGTTGAACACACTACCTAGCAGGTTACCCACACCACCTGTCAGGTGGTATTAGCTTACCTGAACACTTCTAAGCATTGCTATGACCTTTGGCCATTTCTGAGTACAAATCTGCCTGTTAATCAGAACAGTAATCAAGCCTGCTACAAGACAACTAATATACATATGCCCTGAAACACTCAGTCAGAGCGACAGTCCTGTTTACCATGTTCTTGGAGAACAGAATTATGGGCTTGCCATTCTCAAGGACATGTGGTACACTCCTTCAAACATGTCCAAATGTAACTATCTCTAGGAGTAACACATTATTAATTTTTGCAATTTTCACTATTATCAGTTAATTATTATTAACCGAGTATAATAATAATTTAATAATAATAATGTATTATATTATGTTGTTTATGTAAGGAATAGTGCCTTTCTGTGTGGAGTTTGCATGTTCTCCCCATGCACGCGTGGGTTTCCTCCCACAGTCCAAAGATATGCAGATTAGGTCAACTGGCTACTCTAAATTGCCCCATAGGTGTGAATGCGAGCGTGTGTTGGCCCTGTGGTGGACTTGCGACCTGCCCAGGTTGTACCCCACCTCTCACCTGAAGATCTCACTCTTCCCCGCGACCTAGATGGATAAAGCGGTATAGATAATGGATGGATGGATATAAGGAATAAAACCCAACAGGGCATGCTGTTATAGGAAAATAATCAATGATGTGGTGGTGTTTCCACCCCTAAAATGTATTTCCAGCACTTCCTGATGTTATTATTAGCCTTAAGCTAGGTGTCATATCCACTGTACAAGTCACTGTGAATGAGTGGTTACTATATTTTATTATTAGAACATGTGCATTAAGGTAAACCTGATTTGTCTTGCAGACAGCACTACTGTCAGAGCTTCTAACCAAGTAGATCTGATTAGTTACCTTATCTGAGCTTCTAACCAATCAGATAAGAGAATTCAAAAGCACTGCAGTATAAGAAAGAAACAGAACTCAGTGCTGTTATAGGAAAATAAACAAAACAGGGTAGTGTGGTGTCCATTATCCATTATCCATTATCCATGCTGAGGTGGATTATTTACCTACAACAGCATGTGCCATGCCAGTGGTTTATTCCTCTCACACCACGGCACTTTTTAAACCTTTATTAATCAACATCATGCTTTTTACAGTTTTGTTTAATGTTGTGGAACATCCGCAAGACAAGTTAGTTCCTGTTATCACACACTACTGACACAATAACACATAGTTATCCTGTTTAACTTATAAAAACTATAATACTTTTTAAACCTGTTTATTGTAGGGTAATTATTGTTATTTAAAATAATTCTGTATGCACACGATAGACTAATCTAAAGATGTATATGTCCCCTAAAAGGAAAATAAATGTTAAAAATATAATTATTAATTGCTACAGCTCTACTATCTTCTTTTTTGGTGCTGATATTACACTGGATTCTTAGAAGACTGTGATGAATATGCTACAGGTTATATTCTATGAATTTAACCCAACAAATTGCACACAACGATACAAAAATACAACAAGAACAAAATGGTTAAAAAATAGGAATGACCTACGCTATTCTAATGCTGTATTCATAACTTAATTTACCCTGCAGTCAAATGTTATTCTATTATGCTCTAATGTCAGCACTCAACACCCAGTGAAATTATCCCCGGCCAAAGAAAACCAGAGCGCCGGTTTGTGGTCGTTATTATTAAGGCAGCAGATCTTGCTCTATGCCGTAGATGGCGCCACGTATGAAGAACTTCATCACAAAATCAAGAAACAAGGTTGTGGTGCAATTTAACTGCCTTCATTTGAAACACTGTGACAAAAGATTTACAGATCACTACTGATTTATACTGACTGATCAAAACCCAAACATGTAATAAAGGCAGTATTGTAGGGAGAAAAACATCAATATAGTCACTTACATTGTCACAGTATTCACAAACACAGAATATAAAAGAATAAACAGCAGATTAAACAAACAAAATATGAGAATAGCCATTTAAAAATATGCTGTTTAAAATATATTAAACATTAAGCTCAGTGCTTACCTCTAGAAATTAACAGAAGAATTGTTCAGAAATTAAAACCCTATATATAATTATAAGACACTGGCCTGACAATTATCCCAAAACATTTTGCTATTGCTTCCAAGACAGCTTTTTATTAAGTTTTTTCCTGGCATGTTATCACATTCATTCATTCATTCATGTGATCTAAAGTATAAGATTGCACTGTAAAAACCTATATCTTTTAAAGAACACATTTCACAAAGGTGAAGAAAAAAACCCCAACGAACCAAGGCCCTGATTAAAATCAGTAGTGGTAACAGATTTCATCAAGCATTAAACACGTGATTTGGCTTGGGATGTGCAGCTGGAGACAACGCTTTAAAAATAAAACTGAAAGCAAATCATAAATAAATGCATCGTGCAAGACTGCAGTGTAATTTCTCACTCGTGTTGTAGCATCACCTACCAAGCTGAAAACTTTTAGCTTTGTTTGCCTTCAGTCCAATCTGCAATTATTAATCTTTCAAGCCAAGTATTTTAGCCAGAGGATGCTCAAAAATATCCTCTTACAGCATAAAACCTCAGGAATTTTAGGACGTGCAGGGAACTGCACACTTTCCACAAGCCTAGAGCACAAATTTTGAGGCAAGACTTGTTACCACTTTACACTCATTGTTTGAATTTGTATGGTTTTCTTATGTATAGAAGACACCGGACTCCTATTATCTTATCTCATAACGCACAAAATGGCCATCAGTATATGATGTCTCTCTGTTCATATATTAAAGGAATGGTCTAGCATTTATTTCAACCTTCTCTCCATCTGCCTTATCTGTACTGCGTGTGCGATTACCCCGACAGAGATTCAGACATGTCACTGAGAAAGGAACGGAAAACTTCTTCACTCGAAATTCAATTATAAAGGAAGTCAAAAGTGTCGAAAAAGTGTCTTGCAAAAACATTTTGCTAGAATCCTGCTGTCAAATTGATTGTAAATTAAACTCTACATTTTATAGACCGTGCTACTTTTTTTTTGGAGGGGAATAATTTGTGATTTTTTATAAATTTTTTTCCCAACATAGACAGTAAATAAGGCACATCCATCAAAAAAAAACTTATTTGATTGCTTTCGTATTGATTGTCTCACATCCTAAGATGATTTTTGTGCACATTACATTACATAGCTGTTAATGTGTACAAGTTATTTAGTAGTATTTTTGAAATGTACCTCCCCTTTGTGTTACGCTTATAAAAATGTACCAGGTGACTACATTTCTGTTATTTATTTCCAGTGCAGAGAATGTGCTGAATGAATGATCGTCTTTGGTAATTCTCCTCACTACATATACAGTAACCAGAGATTACGCTGAAAACGCTGGAGTGTTCCTTTAATACACGTGATCAGATCAAAATAGGCCGTTATGTGCTTGGCCACTATACTACACGTTTAAGATGTATATGAAGTTTTTACTGCCTCTGAAAGAGCCAAGCCCTACCTCAGATCACTTTTAATTAAACCCTTTCACAAGCTAGAGATAAAAAAAACAACCGAAAAAAGAAAAGCTATTGCTTGAGATAATCCTACAGTAATAAATTATCTTCAGTCATGGATTTGTGATAAGACATGCTTATGGACTAAAGCTTTTATTTGTAAACGAGAGGCACACTACTTAGTGGTCATTTGCAGGTAAGTTAATGTAGTGTATTACAGGCTGCATATGGGTGATAAACTTCGTGAAAGGGCCACTGCTGGTGACTTCCCCAGTCACCCACATGCCTGAACTGCCCTGTATTAAAACTGGTTTGGCTCTTGTCCACTTGCCTCACAGTTCAGAAGAGTGTTTACAGTGTCACTTTGGCCACTTGCAGCACAAACGGAGTACAGTGCAGCAGAAAACCCATGTTTTTTTAAAAACCGCAACGGTACGTTCTTTGAATTCTGCACTAAGGATTATGAAATATTAAGTATTTTGTTGCTCCAGGTTCACATTTATAAAAAGCTTTGTTAAGTTCAAATCCCATTTTGAAATGGATATTGTATCAGAATGCACCGTCTCCTGGATAGGTTCTATTAAGGCAAGTCAACGAGGCTGTATTAAAATCAGAAGTAAAACTAAGCCTCTGCAATTTTAAGCCTCGGTCACTCTATACTTGTAATATATTTTCCCTCTAGACTTAAATAAAAAAAAGTGCATAGGATGACTACCTGGCTCTGCTATGTATTACGTATATGCTACCGTTTTCAAAAAGACCTACACTACCAGTCAAAAGTTTGGACACACCTTCTCTTTCATAGGTTTTTCTTTTTTTTGTTTTGTTTTCTACATTGTAAAACAATACTGAGTACCTCAAACTATGAAGCGACACATATACTGAATTATGTAGTAAACAAAAAAAGTGTAAAAAAATAAAGAAAATATGTTTAATATTTTCGATTCTTCAAAGTCGCCACCATTTAGCTTGATGATATTGTGGGCATTATCTTAACCAGCTGCATGAAGTCGTCACCT
>JAQQZR010000003.1:13424759-13439981 GCA_030068235.1 Notoglanidium macrostoma | reverse complement strand
CTCAACTAAGTAAAGAGAAACAACAGTCCATCATTACTTTAAGACATGAAGTGTCTTTTAAGTAATAAAAATAAAGACAAAAACATTGAATTAGAAGGTGTGTGAAACTTTTGACTGGTAGTGTACAGTATATTACGGCCTGACAAAATCATTCCAATTAAACAGTGGTTAAGACACTCCGATATGCCTCTTCTATTACGTCACCCATGCAAATGCTATTGTGTAGAAACAAGGCCGCGAGATATTCCACCCAGGCCACCCAGAAAAATCGACTGCAAGTACAGGTGGAAAAAGAGAGTAGGAAATTAATAAAGTGAGATATTCTTTCTTCATTTGGATGTAGAAGGGCTGTTATCCTCCATGAACTCTTTGAGCTTGGTGGGGTAGTCCGTCATCACGCCGGTGGCCCCGAGGTCAAACGCGCGTTTAAAGTCTTCCTCATCATTCAGCACCCACACATAGACCTGTGTTAAAATATTTCAGTTCACGTCTGCATAACAACTCCGAATAAACTTGCTGTTTTCTCCCCCCTCTTCTTCATCACAGAATGCTCACCTGTAATCCACGAGCTGTTAGATGGTCAAACAGAGCTTTCCTCATGAGGAGGCTGATGAAAATACAATCAAACACGATTTGGTACAATTACAACAGCGTGCATGCGTGTGTGAGGCAGAAAGAGAGACAGAACTGAAAACGAGATCAGCTGAAATAAATTTCAGGTCATTAACCTAATGCAACAGGCAGACTCTGTAAATATTTTGCTGAACTTGAACTTACGTGTCTGCGAGCCAAATGATGAAGCGTTCAGTCCGTGTCACCTTCCTGGGGTCTCGGAGTCTGAAGAGAAACATGGCCATTAACAGAAGTCCAAGACTTCATGCTTCATAGGCAACTAACAAGCAGTTCATTGCTTGTTGATTACAACAACGAAACAGTCGGTGTTCTCACTGAGCAGGAAGCACAGCATGACGCACGCTGTTACCTTCTATTACCGAACATAATTTAAGCGTGTGCTCGAGATCAAGTTCATCAGTGGACGTCTAAAGTTTCTAGGATTGTAGGTGTTACTAGAAAGAAATAGGGTCTGCTATATTACAGTTTTGCAATGATTTGCAAAAGGCCGTATTAAAAATTCAGGCTAAATCTTTGAACACTCTTGGGAACATTTAGAACGAGAACTGGGCAATATAATCGATAAATCATCGTATCGCCATCCATATATCGTGAGCATATATCAAAACACTGGAAACAAAAGCAAAGCGAAGCACTGGAGCTCGTATACGAGTCCTGTATTGGGAGCAGCGCATGTTTGTGACAGGTGTCCGACCAGCCTGAACTGGTTTGCATGTGCGATCATCTTCCTGCCTGTGCACATTATTTTCATGGCATACTATATATCGTGATAAATATCATGATAAATATCATCATGAAAATATTGTGATGTAATTTTTGGGTCATTTAACCTTATTAAATGAATCTTATGATAGCTTAACATCTCACTTATGATGTTAAGCTTGACAGAAATAGTGATTTGATTTATATCGTGATGTATATCAATATCCACTGATATGAAAAAACGTAGTTATAATGTTTTCCATATCGCCCAGCCCTATTTAGAACCCCCTAAGGTTTTATGTAAAACCATAGAAGAGTGTTTCCTTATCAGACATGTTTTCAAGTAAAAGTAAAAACACTTTCTTACACTCCAACCCTTTATATGGCTTAGAAATCAGACAATATATGAAAAGCAGTCCAGCTCAGAAATAACAAGCCAAGAACCCAAAGGGAATTATTATTATTATTATTATTAATAATAGTTTTAATTAATAATTTAATATTTAATTTAATTAATTAGTAATTTTATTGATAGTGTAAGCAAATATTTAGGACTGAAGATAAGAGACCTTGTTTTCTCTGTGGGAAAGCTATTCATTTTTACAAAAAAAAAAAAAAGCACAAATACATCATTTCATTACTTATTTGCTGTTGTTTAAGTACCATTATGGAAACTCTCCTAAAGTTATTTTAGTGAAAAAACAAAGAAATAAACAAATTAATAATATTATATAAAAAAATTATCATTAATTCTGAGAATGCTTATAGTATATTAGTATAGCTAATAATACATAAATGTTTGACATGTTTCTCACTTCAAAGTAATAGAAGGCATGGGGATCTCCAAGAACTGCTCCTTAAGGGGTACAAAGGGCAGAAGGCCAGTGTAGAAAAGCCCCACAAGGAGCAGTACTCTGGGTAAACTGAACAGCAACGGGATCCGAGGGTTCTAACACAGAAAGAGGAAAACACAATCTAAAACTGTTATACTACAATACTGGAGTATGAAATATAAAAATAATATAATGTACCGTAATAGGGAAAAAGAAAGTACAGCCTTCTTCAATTATATATACACGTTTTTATTAGTAAGGCCTAAATAACAATTACATGGTCCTTACCGACTTCTATAAACAAACATATAACCTCAGATGACAACAACAACAACAAAATGCAACAGACTTCAACATGTAGCCATTCTTCCCAAAACTTAAACCAACTTTCTGAAACCAGGTAGGAAAAAATAGGTGCACCCTTCCTACTTCCACAATCATTAAGCGCATAATTAGCAACTGGGTGTTACTAATGAAATGTACAACATTAGTTCATCATCAAGAAGTGTGACTACCTCTATAAAAGTTTAGTGTTCTGGAGCAATCAGGTTTGCGTCATGCCAAGAAGAAAGGACATCAGCCTTAACCACAGAGAAGCCATTGTTGTTGCTCATTAATCTGAGAAGAGTTGCAAGGCCATCTCTAAACAATTCCAAACTCACCATTCTACAGTGAAGGACTGTTTACAAATGGAGAGCCTTCAAGACAGTTCCCAATACAACAGCATGACCTCGGTTTGCAAAACTGCATCTGAACAAATCACAAATGTCCTAGAACAATATCCTTTGGACAGATCAAGGTGGAGATGTCTGGTTATCATGCATAGTGCCATCCATCCATCCATCATCTATACCGCTTTATCCATCTGGGTTGCGGTGAAGCTGGAGCCAATCCCAGCATCTTCGGGCGAGATGCGGGGTACACCCTGGGCAGGTCGCCAGTCCACCACAGGGCTGCATAGCGCCATGTTTGGCGAAATCTAAATGCAGCATATCGCCGTAAACACCTCGTACCGACTGTCAAGCATGGTGGTGCAGGGCTGATGGGCTTGTTTTGCAGCCACAGGACCTGGAAAACTTCCGGTTACTGAGACACAGATGAAGTCCACTTTAGACCACAATTTTCTTGAGACAAAAAAGTTAGTAGATTAAGCTGGGCCAAATTGGGTCATGCAGCAGGGCAATGATTCAAAGCACACCAGCAAATCCACTTTTGAATGGCTGAAGAGGGAAAAAAAAAAATGAAGGTGCTGGAACGGCCAATTCAAAGTCCAGGCCTCAACCCCATTGAGATGATGTGGAAGGATCTTAAGTGAGATATGCATAAACGAATGCCCTCAAACAGCAATGATGGAAAGATTTCTCCAAAATGATGTGAAAGTGATAAACTCCTCTAAAAAAAATTTAAAAAAAAAAAAAAAAAAAAATTTACTTCAAATTATTGTCGCTAAAAGTGCTTTTACATGTTACTGGATATTGTACTGTACTATACTAATATTATTGTATTGTAACACTGAATGTTATAGGGTGTACTTATTTTTCCCCACCTGTATTTTTATGTCATCTGAGGTTATTTGTTTGTCTATAGAAGTAGGTGAGGACCACACAATTGTCATTTAGGCCCTGATAAATAAAAACAGACTTGAAGGCGGGTGTACTTTCTTTTGTCCCATGACTGTATCAAAATAAAGTCAAATTTACAGCCATGGTTCTTACCTCTTTGTAGCATTTCTGTACTATCTGGTCACTGGAGTTACCCCATACGGTCAGGTGCTCCCGATCATATTTAACAACCAGCTCAGACACCTTCAGCAAAAGATAGCATCCAGTCAATACCGGTTCTGACTAGCTGATCATCAAAATATGTTTTATCTGTGATGTTGGAGGAACGGTTTGCGATTGTGCAGTAAGGTAGCACAGACCTTCCTGATGAGGGTGTCATCATTGACCTTGAGGTCAATGTTAATGGGGATCATTGGGAAAGCCTCAAATATGTCTCCCAGAAGAGGGATGCTTTTATCGTCACCTCCTTCGACAAAGCACTCTGTATAAATACATGGAGCAAGTATTTGACACACAGGCTAATAGGATACAATGCCTGCACTCCAGAATTTTTGGCCCCCTTCATAAAATGGGCACACAAAGATTATACACAATAATTGTAACATTAACATTTTTCCACTTAAACGATAAGACTTCAATAAGACTAGAATAAGAATAAGACAATAAGACAAGAATTTATCTAACAAAAAAAATCTTTATTATAACTATGGCTTAAATAGGATTTTCTCTCAGAAATGTCTGTGAGAATTAATAAATATTCATGCAAACAAATGGCCATACTTGACTGCTGACCTGCACCAATCAGGTAAAAGACACAAGAAGTTAAGAATACCGTTTATGACATTTACAGCCAAAAAACAAAAACTCATGTCTGGATGAAGGAGGAGAGAAAAAAAAAAAAAAAAAAAAAAAAAAAAAAAAAAAGAAAGCCTGAAGACCAGAGTTTTAGGATTTCACAGTTTAGTTGCCTTTTGTGATTGTTAAGTGTGATTGCAGTGGTTTTGTAGATGGTAGTTCAGGGGCTGTGGTGATCATATATTTTACTAAGTACCAGGACTTTTCAGCCCAAACGTTGGTTTCCTCTAACAAGAGGTTCAGAGTTGGTCATAGATAGAGCTTTCAACATGATCAAACATTGACCAACGTATTATTTTAAATGTCTACCAAAGTATATTGGAATTAAAATTAAATATGAATACGAGCTCAAAGTGCAACTTTAATCTTACTCACCTGACCTGAATCCAACTGAGCACTTGCTGAAAGCAAAATACTCCAAGAACATGCAGGAACTGAATACAGCTGCATTAAATATCTGCAAGAGAACCACCAGAGAAGAAACCTAGCATCTGGTGATAACTTTGGGTTCAAGACTTCAGACAGTCATTAACTGCAAAGAATTTGCAATCAAACATTTAATTTATGACTAGTTTGTCCAATTACTTTTGGTCCCTTAGTAAAAGGGGTGACCATATAAGGTCTAATAATTCCTATACCGTTCACCCGATATGGACAGAAATACCATCAGTTTCAAGTTAAAGGTCATATTTATTATTCAATTTCAACTCCTATATACTTTGGCAGTATGAAGAACAATAAATTGGTCAATGTCCAAACATTTATCAACCTGACTGCACTAGGTTAGAATTGAAGAGGCAAGTCCACATGCCCAAATATAAAGAAGCTTAAAATGTTAGGCACATTCTAAAAGTGTCTCCAACCTCCTCAGACATTATTCATTATAGTAAGAAACTCAGTGCTTATTCTCTCAAGGCAAGAAGTCACAAAATATTGATCTTAAGGACGCGGATAAGTTTGATTATAAAAAGAAAAAAGATTTTAAAAAATTGGGTTTTAAAAACAAACACAGATATAACTATTTATTAAGGCTGGTAATAATCCTGGGCACTCTAGTTAAATTTTGTATAAGTACAATAGGTCCTCGATAGATCGATAGATCAGCACCAATGCACTATAAACACATGCATACTTAAGCCAGACACACTAATGCACATGTCTGGAACAGTAAATGGGTTGTTACATATCTTAATCAGCTGAGACCACAAGAGGATTATAAAACAGCTGCTGAAGGCCAGACCACTCACCTCGCTTGAAAGACACACCAAGCTTACACAAGTAAGGTGGAAGGTCCTGAACACACACACACACACACACACACACACACACACACACACACACACACACACACAGAGATACAACATACACATAAGCACACAAGTCTTACACAAGCACATATCTATTATATAATATAAAATGTCAATGAAAATTGACCGCAATAGTCCCAGTAGAACAGGTGTAAATACAGGATAGATCCCAGGGTTCCACTCACAGCATATGCAACATCTGAAATGTTGGCGCTGACTCCAGTCGACCTCTTCAGGTTGTCGTCATGCAACACCACCACCTGCTCGTCCTTGGTCAAATGACAGTCGAGCTCCAGCATGTCAGTGCCGAGCTGTACAGCACTGCGGAGGAGGAGGAGGAGGAGGAGGAGGGAGGGGGGGATACATGAGGAATGGAAAATGGGAATGCATGGTTCAGTTACTCAGAAAAGGGAGGTATGATAGAAGACAGACAGGAGCCTTGAAGATCACCAAAAGGTGTTCTTAAATATGCATGCAACCAGTGAAATGTGACTGGCGAGAAAACGCACTGCCTGAAGGCCGCCATCGTGTTCTCCAGGTTCTCACCTGCACCTGTGTCCGGGGACAGAAGACCAACACGTACGTTAGTTACTCAGGAGAAGTGACGTGAGCAGGAGTTATCACAAGAGAATTGCACCAGAGTGTCAGTGTGGGGCAAATGGCTTAAAAGGTCTTATGACCCTTGAACACTGATAGCATTAGTTTAAACAATGGCAGGTATTTTAGTATTTGCAGAAATGCAGCACAGGTCCATAGTCCCAACATTACAACACAAGAAGGCATTTAACACAGGATAAGGATTATTTCAAATCAGAATGACAGGTGCATACTGTATATTCAGAGACAAACCAACTTACAGAAAAGACACTAAACCAAGTAAAATGGGAAATAGTAGCAGAAGTGAACAGCAGACTCACCGCCACGGTGAGAGATGTGACGGCTGCGGAACGTCGCGCGCTTCCTGCGGTGCAGCAACGTAGGACATTTAAGCAAGAAAACGGAAGTGAGCACATAGCCTGTAACCGTGGATAAAACATACACTGCGGCACTCATGGTTACCAATGGAATAAACTGGCTAAAAATAAAATAACCGCGCGCGACAGAGAAAAAGGATAACAACTTATTCTGTGTTTTGCTAGCTCAGAGGCTAAACACCGGCCGGCAAACTGCTCACAACGACCTCACCTCGAGCTGTCACCGAACAAAACACAGCCGATTTAAACTTCACAACAGCTCCTAAATGTTCAAACAGTAAAACATTTTTCATTTTAACCATCACGGTCTTTAATCCATTCAGACTTTACTCTTCTACACGCCACAGAAAACTCCTCGCTGTCATGTTATAATACAGGTTCGTCAGGTCTCACTGATGTTTTCTTCTGTGAGCTTTCTGATTGGTTGGGCGGAAATGACACTGCTGTCACTGTTTGGCTGAAACGTTTCACGGCGCACCAGCCAATCAGCAGCGCAGGTTTTAAGCTTCTTAAAAGGCATAATACATTCATCCCGTTTAATATGTGAGGGTGGACAAAGCTCGTTTGAATGTAGTGCATTCAGAATAGTTTTAGAAACCGGCCATATTGGTTACCATTTATACCCTTCTGTAACCAAAACTTTTGTTTTCTGACCCAATTTATGAGGACCTAATTGTTTGACTGGTGTTTTATCACACACCAACTTGTAAACTCATTACAAACTAATTTATTGGTACTTTATCTACAATCATCCAACTGGCAGTTTGGTGACTACACCACAGTGACAAATAGTGTACATTAGCTTGGTGATGGTGATTCAGTGCATTGGATTTCAACACTATCAATTCTACCTTTCATTACGGTGACCATATTTTGGTTTTGAAAATAAAGGACATTGGAGGCATGATGGCGACGTGTGGCAAGCGGACACCCGCAAAATGAATGGTAACTGTATAGAGCAAAAGCTAAATCCCAGACATTGTTTCTGATTTTGAAATCCCACCCTGGACACATTTTTTAGGCCTCAAAAAATGAAAAAGTGTCCTGGAAAAAAAGAGGACGCAGAATCACCCTACATCCAGTCATATTAATTGGACCAAACCTTGCGACGGTTTCGGTTCCATACACCTAACTTAATAAAGTAGATGAAGAGGTCCTCCTCCACCAAACATTTTCCCAGGGAGAGCAGTGCATGAGTTCACTCGACATCCTGGCGAGTTTGTTGAGCTGCTACTCCTGCAAAATGAGATGGAGCTTTAATTTCCCCCAAACAAGCCTGGACATAAATGCCAGTTTCTCCTTGGACTGCAACTCTGAAGCAGAAAGTTAGGAAGTTTATCCATGTCTATTGTGTCCAGAATCAGCAGGACTGGAGCATGTACCTATGTACCTACCATGGGCTGAGTACACACAGAAATCCTCAACACTGCTCAACAGGAGCAAAAAGGCCTCACCCCTTTTTCTATCCTGGAATACCAATCACCTCTGTTCCCATAGTTGGGTAAAATCTCTAATGTTCCAGCTGGGGATGAGTGGAAACCACAAGTAAGACTGCAGAGATCCATCTGTCAACAGAAACTCCTGGACCACCATCATCCTTGCTCTCACCAGCCCCTAAAATGTGGGGTGGTTGTCAACCTGAGACCTGTGGCTGAAACTTCCATCACAAAAGCTCATCAGTTTATAGGTCCTCTCAAAGTCATAAAACAGATCAACCACGTATCTTAAAGATTGCAAATTACTCAATCACCACCACAATACAAAATTGCACCCAGCTTTCATATTTCCATTCTGAAACCTTGTCTGTCTCCACCTTCCCACCAGGTAACTGGAGCTGAACCTCCACCCCCATCAGAGATTGAGGGAGAGGCAGCATACAGTATTGAAGAACTCCAAGAAGCAGGGTAACACCATGTACTACCTGGTGGACTTGGAGGGCTAAAGAGTGATCGTGAATCCCAGGTAAAGTCCCCCTCACTGATCTTCAGTCTGATATACACTCATGAAGTACTTTATTGGGATCACCTGTACCCCTACTCGTTTATCCAATTATCCAATCAGCCAATCATGTGGCAGCAGTGCATTGCATAAAATCTTGCAGATACAGGCCAGCAGCTTCGGTTCACATCAACCATCAGAATGAGAAAAAAAAATGTGATCGCAGTTATTTGACCATGACTTTATTGTTGGTGCAAGACAGGCTGGTTTGAGTACGTCTCTAACTGATGATCTCCTGGGATTTCCACACAATAGTCTCTAGAGTTTACTCAGACTGGTACAATAAAGAAATAAAGCATCCTGTGATTGGCAATTCTGTATATGGAAAAACCTTCTTGATGGGAAAGGTAAAAGAGAATGGCCAGTTCAAGCTGAAAGAAAGGTTACAGTAACTCAGATAACCACTGTGTTATGATGAGCAGAAACACATTGAACCTTGAGGTGGATGGGCTTCAACAGCAGAAGACCATGTCAGATTCCACTTCTGTTAGCCAAGAACAGGAAGCTGAGGCTGCCGTGGGCACTAGTTCACCAAAACAGTTGAAGACTGGAAAAATGTAATCTGATCTGAAGAAGTTTGATTTCCGCTAAGGCACACAGATGATAGGGTTTGAATTTGGTACCAACAGCATGAATCCATGGACCCAGCCTTCCTTGTGTCAACATTCCAGGCTGATGGAGGTGGTGTAATGGTGTGAGGAAACTTTTCTTGGCACAGTTTGGGTCTGTTAATACCAGTCATTGTTTGAACGCCACAACCTATTTAAGTATTATTACAGAACATGTGCATCCCTTCATTTATCCATCTTCTAAAAGCTACAGTGAGCATGATAATAGACCATGTCACAAAGTTAAACTTGTAATCAAAATTGTCTCAAACTTGTTTCATGATCATAAAGAACAATATATTTCAATGGCATTCTCATTCACCAGACCTACATCCAGAAGTACTCCTTTGGGATGTAATAGAATGGGAGAGTCGTAGTGTGAATGTGCACCCGAAAACTCTGTCAACATGGACTGGAATCTCAGGGGAATGTTTCCAACATCTTGTGGAATCCATGCCGTGAAGAACTTTCAGAAGCCTTACAGTTTGCCCATCACTCTTGTCTTGTCTGGATTGTGCTATTGTCTCACCCTGGATTTGTCTATGCCTCTGACTTGGAATGCATATGACCTTGCTCTTTGTCCAAATAAACCTTATGGATCTGTATGGATAAATTTAGTATTGTATATAGTATTATATACATAGTATAAAGTTAGTATAGTACATTATATACACAGTATAAAGTATAAAAATTCACAAACTGAGAATACTTACATACTTTGTCTTGATTGGGTGCACCTGCATGTGATTAGTAATCCAGTGATTCAGAGCGCAGGAGTGCGTTGGCTATATTGTCTGTGTGCATAGGCTCATGGAAATCATAGTCTGTGTCTGAATCAGTTTGCATGTCTGTGTCTTCCATGTCATTTGTGTCTGTGTCCATGTCGGACATAATGTCTGTATGCACAGACTCGTGGGAATTTAAGTTTGTGGTAGGGTCTGTGGTAGCTCAGTGGTTAAGACGTTGGACTAGTGATCGGAAGGTCATGAGTTCAAATCCCAGCACCACCAAGCTGCCACTGCTGGGCCCTTGAGCAAGGCCCTTAACCTTCATTGCTCACTTGTACAAAATAAGATGTATGTAAGTCGCTCTGGATAAGGGCGTCTGCCAAATGACATAAATGTAAGTCTAAGGCTGATAGAGCAGGTGCGGGTGCTGTGCAGGTATGACACATGCAAAATCTCCCTATCCTTTCTATTTTCTAAAATAAAATACCATTCAATATTGCAGTTAAATCATGTTACAAAATTTTTACATATATGAAACATAAAGAGGATAGTTCTTAGAGGACTTTGGATTCTATCAAGCCTGCTCCGGTTCAGTAGACACACACCAGAGACTCCAACTCCCATGAGCACACATGCCCACACATGAGATAAGGATCTCCAGAATGCTAATTGATGCACCTGCATTCAATCAACCACCAAACCCAGAATTCTGACTACACACACACACACCCTCCAGCAATTTGCGAAGCAATAGTTTGCCCCAGTGTTTGCTATCTGCCAAGCCTTTTTGACTTAGTGTTTGTATCCTGGTTTTCTGAGCTCTCCCTTACCTACGCTGTTCTGTATGTACATCAATTGATTTTTGCCTGTTTTCCGGATTTTGCCTCTGCCTGTCAATTTGGTACTTCTGCTAGTGTTTTCTAAATAAACACAGACCTGCAACTGCATACTGAGCAAGCCTGTGGTGATGGTGGCAAGGAAAAACTCCCTGAGATGACAAGAGGAAGAAACCTTGAGAGGAACCAGACTCATAAAGGGAACCCATCCTCATTTGGGTGGCACTTGATAATGCAATTACAACTAACACACTTTAGTAATAGGGTCAAGATTTGAGTGCAAGAATGTTCATAGAAATTTGAGTCCTATGACAGTGTAGCAGGACAGCTCTTGTCAACAGCAGTCCATCTTCACAGTTCTAGATGTATGTTGAGGCAGTTCATATGGGACCATCCTCAACAGGAGCAAGTGGTTTCCAAGGTTTCCAGGAGCAAGATGACTCCAACTAGAAGTAGTACACCAGGATGGATCAGGGAGGACCGGAAAGCAAAAGGGGTCAGGATCACTGGAATCACAGGAGTATCATGTGCAGCTCAACAGACAAAGAGAGAGAGAGAGAGAGAGAGAGAGAGAGAGATAAGAGAGAGGAGCAAAAAGAGAAAAGCAGATTGTTATGTATGCTCATTGTCACATAATGGTTAAGGAACAGAGTATATCGTTTTCCGGCAAGGCTATATATGACTGCATAACTAAAAGGTCAAGCTAGAAGGTAAAACAGACATGAGGGTGCCCTGGGACATAAAGCAGCCAGCCACTTCACCGTCAACAAACCTGGGTGAATGTGTGAGTGTGGGGTGGCGACAACATCCAAACATCCCAGTTTATCAAAACATTCTATGCCTGTGAACCTTCCAGATCTGCTCCTTTAACTAAAAGGCTATTAACAAAAGGCTTGGCTAAACAAATACATTTTTAGCCTAGATTTAAACACAGAGACTGTGTCTGAGTCCCAAACATCTCCTAATTGGAAGGCTTTGTAAGTGAAAGATCTGCCCCCTGCTGTAGCCTTCACTATTCGAGGCACCAACAAATAGCCTGCACCTTTTGATCTAAGTAGGTGTGGGGGGTCATAAAGGACCAGAAGTTCACTCAGATACTGAGGTGTGAGACCATTCAGTGCTTTATAGGTCAACAGAAGTATTTTATAATCTGTACGAAATTTAATTGCGAGCCAATGCACTGTAGATAAGATAGGGGTTATGTGCTCATGTCTTCTTGTTCTAGTATGGACCCTTGCTGCTGCATTATGGACTAATTGAAGCTTGTTTATGCACCTTCTGGAACATCCAGACAGTAAGGCATTACAATAATCTAACCTAG
Organism: Notoglanidium macrostoma; assembly: GCA_030068235.1. Classification (NCBI taxonomy): domain Eukaryota; kingdom Metazoa; phylum Chordata; class Actinopteri; order Siluriformes; family Auchenoglanididae; genus Notoglanidium; species Notoglanidium macrostoma. Next base: position 13,427,624 of record JAQQZR010000003.1, on the reverse strand, counting down.
AAGTAACAAAAGCATGAACAAGTTTTGCATGAACAAGCATGAACAAGCATCAGGCAGTAACATCATATTTCTTATCTTAGCAATATAACTGAGATGAAAGAAGGCTGTCCTAGTAATATTATCTATTATATACAAGAGGGGGTCTGTGGTAGCTCAGTGGTTAAGCCATTGGACTAGTGATTGGAAGGTTGTGAGTTCAAATCACCATCACCACCAAGCTGCCACGGCTGGGCCCTTGAGCAAGGCCCTTAACCTTCACTGCTCACTTGTATAAAAATAAGATGTATGTAAGTCGCTCTGGATAAGGGCATCTGCCAAATGACATAAATGTAAATATATCTACCTGAGCTTCAAATGACAAATTGGAGTCAATAATCACACCAAAGTCTTTTACTTTGGCACATGGTGAAACAGAAAGGCCATCCAGAGTTATTATGTAATCGGGAATCTTACTTCTAGCTTCATGTGGTCCTAGTACTAGTACATCTGTCTTATCAGAATTAAGTAGAAGGAAGTTATTCAGCATCCACTGTATAATGTCCTTTACACAGTCCTCAATTTTAAAGCTTGTGTCTCTCATCTGGCTTTGCTGAGACATACAACTGTGTGTCATCAGCATAACAGTGGAAGCTAATACCATGTTTACAAATAATATTACCCAGAGGTAGCATATATAAAGAAAAAAGCAGTGGACCTAAAACAGAACCTTGTGGAACACCAAACTGCACCTTACTATATGTAGAGGAGTCACCATTTTATAAACAAACTGATAACAATCAGTCAAATAAGACCTGAACCAGGAGAGGGCCGTGCCCTTAATTCACACAACCTTTTCTAATCTATCAAGGAGAATATTATGATCATTGGTATCAAAAGTTGTGTTAAGGTCATGTAACAAGCAAGGAGACACAACCCTAATCAGAGGCAAGTAGTAGGGCATTTACCACTTTAATTAGTGCTGTCTCTGTGCTATGGTGAGGTCTAAATCCTGACTGATACATTTCATGAATACTATTCCTATGTAGGTATGGTAATAACTGCTGTGCTACAGCATTTTCTAGTATCTTGGAAATAAAAGTGAGGTTTGATATTGGCCTACTGTTGGACAACTGATTGGGGTCGAGATCAAGTTTTTAATCAGGGGTTTGATAACTGCTAATTTAAAGGATTTAGGTACAAAGCCATTGCTAAAGGAAAAGTTGATTATTTTTTAAATAGGTTCAATTACGTATGGTATTATCTGTTTGAGGAAACATGTAGGTAAAGGATCTACTGTAATACACAGGTTGATGATTTTGATGAGGAAATTAATGAGATTAGTTCAATCTTTTAGGGGTGTAAAACATTCTAATGGCTGATCCTGATCTGCAGCCATTGTGCGGAATCATTATACCAGGGTGCTAATTTTTTCTCTCTAATTATTTTCCTTTTAAGTGGGGCTATATTATCTAGTGTATAGCGAAATGTTGACTCGGAGCATTTAGTTGCTTGATCGAGTTCTGTGCAGTCCGATGGGGCTACAATTAAGGGTGATAGTCCAGGGAGCTCATTGATAAAACTCTGTGCAGTAGTTGACGTGAATGTTTGTTTGTCATGATAGCGTGGCAAGGTGCATATATTATAACTAAGACACATTTTAAAAGAGAGGAGATAATGATCTGAGATAGTTTCAGACTGTGGAACTGCATCAATATTTTCTATACCTAATCCAAAAGTCATTATTAGATCAAGGGTGTGACCACCATCATGAGTGGGCCCTATTATCTTCTAACTAACTCCTACTGAATCCAGAATGGACATGAACGCTGTCCTCAGAGGATCTTCTGGGTCATCGAAATGAATATTAAAGTCTTCAACAATTAATGCGTTGTCCAAAGAGACAAGAGATGAAATCTGCAAATTCACACAGGAATTGGCCCTGGGGGTATGTAAATAATAATTAGTGGAAACGACTGGACAGACTTATTTTTAGTGGCTACATATGTTATGTTAGTATAGAGAACCTCAAACGCATTAAATTTATGTCCAGGTTTTTGTGTTTAGCTTATCATTATAAACCGCATTGGGATGGGGCCTGAACATACTACTCTGTATAGCTTGTAATATTATCTTGAGAGATCTAGTAAGCCCATGTGAAGCAAACATATTTCACTGGAAATCCAGTAGTTTGCCCAGAATGTTCCTGGTAATGAATAAGAGCCAACAACTGAAAGTTGTGCCAAATAATGGATGAAACTCTATGGGGAAAGAACTACTCAGGATCACTATCATCGTTTTTAAGCCATCTAACAATTCATTTACATGTATTGGGACCGCTATTGCACAAGTTTCTTGTTTAGTCCTTGGAGTCAGGGCTGGCCTTATGCATGAATGAAGTAAACACCTGCTTAGGGCCCATGTGACCACCATGGTCCCACAAGGGAGCTTGAAATGTTTTGTCTGTTTTGATCATGGGCGTCGCCGCCATTAAACCTGACACGGATGTGTCCCCGTCACATTTCATAATTATTCGTTTGGACCCCCCCACATTTAACATAAAATATTAACTCACCCAGCGCTGTTTCTTTTGCTTCACAAAAGAATCCATTCCACTTTATGGATATGAGAATACACACACCTCTGAAATTCCATTCTGTTTCCCGGGTTACCGACCACAAACCACACGCAGGTGAAGTGAATCGTCAGTACAGCCACAGACAGTAAAGCTGCTCGGTGCTGGAGGAGGTAACGTCAGCCTCATTGCCATCTCACAATGTCCAACTTTTGCTAAAATCTTATTCTTTTGTTGTATGCCCTCAAAATTAACCCTAGGCCACGTTAAATTAATGTTCAACTAAACAATGAAATATTAGGAGTAGCCTAAGC